>JANAVB010029817.1:1738985-1846485 GCA_029216955.1 Iris pallida | reverse complement strand
CAAATTTTACCTATGAACACATCTTTAGTATATATGTTCACATTAGATTCGTTTTCAATATAAATGAAAAATAATTTTGCTTTATCAAAAATATCATTTCTGTCCATACTTTAAAATATACCAATTTAAGGTAGTTTGGCATGATAATTTAGTTAATATTGATATGTATGGGTACTTACATGTTAAGGTAACCTTACATATGTTTGGTCCAACTTTTAAACTTCCATTGACAACCTTAACAAACCAAAAAGTATAATTATAGGTAATTTAAAATATAATTTGTATCATCCTACTATCACAAGGTTATAAGAATTTAATGGATATTTTAAGAGTAAAATTTGACATCATTATGCTACTAACAACTTTGTTTTGATATTGGATAGACTTTAGCAAAGTACCCGAGGCAATTAGGTTTACTTGCTAGATTGCTTGCTAAGGTAAAAAGTTTTTCAATTATATATATATATATATATATATATATATATATATATATATATATATATATATATATATATATATATATATATATATAACTGCGTGGTTACCGGTGTTGAGAATTGCTCCACCGAAGGGGTCGGCTAGCCCGATATATATTTGCATGGTTCCGGTGTTGAGAGTTTCTCCACCGAAGGGGTCGGCGAACCCATGATTATATGATTTATTGTCTCTTGTGAAAATTTTGGAATCTCAAAATACAAAGGAGACTCTGCCAAAAATTTTGAGAAATTCCAGAGTTAGCCATTTTAGAAAGTCGAAATGATTAAACCCTAGTTCCTAATTTTATCAAATTTCCTAATACAAACCTAACCCTGAAATCCTTGAAAGTGTCGCCTTAGGCGTATAAATTCTAGTTTGACATTTTATTTCCGCTAAAACGGAATCTTCTGCTTAACTTTATTCTCGTTTAATGTGTGTTTTCTATCACACGAAAAATGAGATACAAAATCGAAATGTACTTTAACTAAGTAACTGTTTGCCATTGATCATTGTCGTAGAACAGAACAGTTTTATAGGAGGACTGAACTTTGACTCACAATTACAAAATCGCTTGTACAAAAGAGAGCCTAGGAACAAAACCTAGAAAAAGCAATCTAAGTACAATTGTTTAGTTTAGATTCGGGGGGGGTGACGGTAGAGGCTCGGGAAAGTGCTATCAACTCTGCCTTACTCCTTGGACGATCGAATGTAACCTCGACTCCGGTGAAGAAATGCTCTCTCTACCCGGGTGTGTGTGTATCTCTCTGTGTGTGTCTCTGTGCAAGGGAACATCACCTTGCTATTTATAAGAATTCATGAGTAATGGGATGTACAGCCACGTGGCTAATTTTGGGCCACATTCTTGTAACTGTGCCTCGAGAAGTGGGCACCTGGGGATTGGTTAAGATTGATCATGATCTGTTTGTTGCACTAAATTTGAACTTTTAAGACTTGGTCAATTTCTGTCACGTGTCTCAACTGCTACTCTGTGGCGAGTCGCATGAATGATACATCCTGGCTGAGCCGCATGAAGGACTGTCCCATAGTCGAGCCGTATGAAGAGTGTCTCATGACCGGGCCGCATGAAGGTCGAGCCGTATGAAGAGTGTCTCATGACCGGGCCGCATGAGGATCGTCTCATAACTTAGCCGCATGAAGGACGTCTCATAACCGGGCCGCATGAAGGTCATTTCATAACCGAGCCGCATAAGAGTTGTCTCATGACTGAGCCGCATGAAGGTCGCATAGGCGATCCGCATAAAGGATCTTCTTTGGAATTGTGGACTGTGCCGGATATCATGATAATTTTCTTATCTTTTTAGGAGCATATCACGTCTTGTCTTTATGTCAGAGCCATCATCTCTGTCAGAGCTGTCGCCTTTATGTCAGAGTAATTATGACCAGCTGTTTAGGCTGATTTTGAACCGCATAAGGCTCCCTGCTATTTGTGGGCCGCATGGAGCTTTCTGAGCCGCATGAAGCTCCCAGGGATTTTGAGCCGCATAAAACTCCCCAGTTTTTGAGCTGCATGAAGTTTCATGTTGATTTTGGGCCGCATAGAAAATTCTTTTTCTTTTCCATGCTTCTACAAGACCCCCTTCAAAGTTTTCAATTTGTAAAATTGAAATACTTTGAATAAGAAGCATGGGTATGCCCGCATAAGCTCTTCATGCCGCATCGGCTTCTCTCTGGCTGCATACTGGTTTCGTGCCACGTGGGCGTCCCATTACTTAGGCATTAATTACTTTAGATTTGCTTTGATGATTTGGAGCTGTCTTTTGTATGAAAGGGGATAGAATCCCAAGAGTTGCTTTTATCTTTTAGGTAGCACGAAATTCGAAGCTGTGTTTATCGATTTATACGCCTCTGTCAGCTTATAAGTACGAGTAGTTTTTTAGGAGAGAGGTTCCTCCTTTCTTTCTTCCAACTTTTCATTGCCCTAGTCGCCGTCTTCTTTTCTCTCAATCATCCATGGCTTCCAAGGCTTCTTCTAGTGCTGCAGTAAAGGGCAAAGGACTTGCCTCCTCGTCGAACACGGCGAGTTTGATTCACCCCAACGTTCATCCTTCTATCAATGGTAAGAGCGTTGGAAAGAAACTGCACGAATCCAAACCCTAACCACAATGGCTATGTCGCATGTTTTATGCATGGGCCTTTCTCTGTTATGCCTCGGCATAGTTGATGCTCTTTTCGTCTTCACTGAACTGTTCAAGTTCTGTGTGATGAATCCGCATAAGCTGTGCCGTATAGGGCCGCATGAGTGCCTCATGACTGAGCCGCATGGGGTATACTTTATGTCCGAGCCGCATGAGAGATGTCTCATGAATGAGCCGCATGAGAGATGCTTCATGGCCGAGCCGCATGAAAGATGTCTCATGATTGAGCCGCATGATAGATGCTTCATGACCGAGCCATATGAGAGTTGCTTCATGACCGAGCCGCATGAGAGACGTCTCATGACCGAGCTGCATGAGAGACGTCTCACGATCGAGCCGCATGAGAGACGTCTCACGATCGAGCTGCATGAGAAACGCCTCATGACCGCATAAGCACCTTATGAACTGGGCCACATGAAGACCCACCTAACAGAGCCGCATAAGCTCAGAAAACATTAAGTGGTTTTCTCTGGCTATCTTCTGACTTCTTTCTTTTTTCTTTTTTAGTGAAGTTGCCGATCAATCCTTCGGGGGAGCTTTTGGTAGGCCAAGCTCAATCTGCTGTGGGTGTGAGGGTCGACCATATGGTCGATTATGTGTCAGCCCAAATCACTAAAGATCAATCTGAGGACAGGCTGAGGGATATCAGAAACCAATCCTTCTTCTTTCTCTTGGGCATGATAAACTCGGGGAAATTAGGGGGCACACATCTGAAACACGCGTTCCTCTTTGGGGATGCCCTAACTGTAAAGAACTCCAGCGTTCTAGATTTATCCGAAAGTTGGAGTTTTTCTTCCAACGGGATGGCGATTCATATTCCTCAGATGGAACGTCATTTCCCGCTGTCCTGGTTTAATATACTGCCCATCGACAGAAAAATGGTGGACTCCCTAACCCTGAGCCAGCAGGGGATGTTCGTAGGTGATATTCACTATAATAAAACATCGAGGTCGGTAGTTGCAAGAAAGATACAGATCAGCCGCTTTGTGATGGGGTTGGCCCCGGGCAGTTTCATAAACGTGCAGGGTCCCAACTTCTGGTTCTCCCAAGCTGACACTTTTATGAACCAGATTGCTGAAAAGGGGTCCTACCCTACTGGTCGGCTGTCGCTGTTGAACTGGATGAACCCTACCCCTTCATGGATCAACTTGACTTTGTGGATCTTGAGGACATATAAGGAACTCCTGCTCAGGATTGGTCTTTATTATGCCATACGGGGCACTTGTTATGGTCTTCCCCTAAACAAGAAGGTGTTCATGGCTCTTCTTGAGATGTACAACCGTCGCACGGGGACCTTCTTTGCACCTGGAGGGGAAATGAGACTCGCTCTCCATGAGATGCGTGAGGTCTCCAAGCTGCCCAGGGGAGATGAAGTTTTTGAAGCGTATACCCCCACGAATGAAAAATTTGAAGAATTGGAGCAGCAGTTCCCGGGTTTTGTGGCTGTTTACCGGGAACTGCTATGTCACCATAGCACGTGCCAGCAGATGTCGAAGAAGAAGAACGGTAGCTCGGAAGGGAACCTTCCTCACACCAAGACCTGGCTCAGCTATCTGTTTGAGCTAGGTGCCTCAGGACGGGTTGCACCTCGAAGTCCTCGAACCCGGAAGGAGGTACAAAACCAGGTGTTGAGCGCCAAGAGGGTTAAAACCACGGGTGACAGATTCGGGAGCCAATCTGACACCTTTAATTATTTTTATCAAGATACCCAGAAGATATCTGATAAGGCTCTCCTGGCAGGATTTTTGATGCTGTGGCTGCGGATCTGTGTAGTTTCGGGAGGGACTGGTGCTATTGAGAGGATCAGCCGTAACCTGATACTTCTCGCGGTGAATCTAGTCTTTGGAGGCAGGCTAGCTCTACTCCCTGCCATGGTATACAACATTCATCGTGGCCTCCGTATTTTCTCGTCCAAAGTCATTGCTCGCGATACGGCGAAGGACTTTGAACAAATTGAGCTACCCTACCATTATCTGATAGGGTGGCTGCTAATGCATTGCCCGTCTTTGATAAGGCCTGGCCCAGAGGACGACATGACTGCTGATGATGCCTTCATCTACCAGTACCGCCGTATGCCCTGGGAGTACACTACCACGTCGGCCTGTCGGATGGCGCTGGCACGAGTAGACAGATACTCCTTTTTCGTGTCTGTTCCTCATTTTACTGATGAAGAGGTAAGAGACGTGCATCTTGATGGTGCTGCATCTCCCTAATTCTTGTCCGAGAAGATGCTCCTCTGGTTGCAGAACATTCGCCTGCACATCTGGTGTATCGTAACCGTAATTCCGTCTTCTTGGAACCTTACTTACCCAGTCGATTCTTCCGACAATTTAGGTACAGTCAAATGTTCTTGGATAATCCCAGCTCCTGCCTGGGTTTTGATGGTAGTGTTCTTGACGGCATCCGGGCTTGGCACTATTATAGCGCGGTTCACACCCGTGCCAGCTTCTCCGTTCCCGATGCTAGAGAGTCGGGACACATTTTGTACATGGCGGCCTTATACCATGTTATGGTGAATAAGCCCCCAAGAGATTTCGACCCAAGTACCAGCTTCATTATTGGTACTGGCTTACAGGAGAAGCCAAGGACCAAGAAGGGGAAGACAGTTGATGTGTCTGACTCAGAGTCTATCAACGTGGACGAAGAGGATGACCCTGATAACTTGCCTCTTCCTGCAGACGATTCGGTGGCAGATCTGCCCTCTGCTGTGCCTAGTCTTTCACGAAAACGAAGCAGGCGTGAATCCTCTGCCGACGGCATAACTTACTCCCGAAAACGGACCGCGGTCAAGCCTCGCTGGCCGAGCATTAGGGAGAGAAGTGAGGACGTCGAAGCCGTTTCGGAGGTGAATCAAGTTACGACCATCTTTTTAGTTCTTCCTTTCTGAAATATAATCTGATCATTTTCCTTTTCTTAATAGGCGTCAGGAGAAGTGAACTCCCCAGAGCTGGATACCGCCTCTGAGGTTGACCCAGCTATAGACAACTTAATTGGTGCTATGACTGACGAGCTTGCTTCCACCACAGTCGCTCCGGCGGCGGTTGAGATTCCTTCCGTTGTTGACATCCCCACTAGGGACGATGTGGGCTTTACTAAATCAGTCCCCAAGGTTGCTGAACCTCAGCCGGTTGATGCTGATCTAGTTGTATCCACCTCCGGGGCAGCTGGGGCAGAGGAAGCAGCTGCAATTGGCTCAAGTGTCGCCGTTGAAGAGGATACGGTGGCTGTGAGTGAGCCTCAGCCTCAACGACCCTCCCCTGGTAAGCTATGTCATGTTTTGACTAGTGAGGAGGTTCATTTGCTCTACCTTCATATCCTTCGGGTTAAGTTGATCGATGGTTGTTCCGGACATACAGGTCCTGCTCCTTCGCTGTCGATGACGGACATCATCGGAGAAGAAGTCACTAGAGGGGATCTAGTGGAAGAAAGTATGCCTCCTCCTCCTCCAACTCATATTGAGGGACCTCCTGCCGGATCAAGTTCAGGAGGACAAGTAGTAGAACTGTCGGGGCAGAGAGAAATGGTCCTTGCACCCTCCTCGGTTAATGTAACTCTATCATCGGAGGTTGACCTATCTGCGCTGCCCAATCTTCGAATCCTTTGGGCTGCGGAGGAGGAGATGACTGCTATTCAGGCATCCTAACGCTCGAAACTTGCATCCTTAGTGATAGGGGCATCAAGTTCTGGTGCATCTTCTTTACAGCAGTCTTCAACTCTGCCAGCTACTCTTCCTTTGACACCGTCTTCTTCAAAAGTTCTGGATGAATCGTCAAAGGACGTGATTGATAGTTTTTACCGCCATCTGAAACAAGGGGTCGAAGCTGCCCTGAAGAGGGGGACATCTTTTGCATTGGCTCATCAGTGTGCCCGTGGCCAGATTGAACTCCTCAGAACACTCCCCGGCGGGGCAGGGATAGTCGAGCTCTTGGAGCCCAAATTAGTAGAAGCTGATCAGCTCGTAGCTCAGTTTCAAGGACTGCGGTAAGTCGATATGTCTTTAGCAATAGATCAGGAGCGCGCCTTCCTTATAACAGCCATGGAAAAGGTAAGGACGGTACGGGATACGTCCAAGCCTGCTCTAGTGAAGGACCTTCAAGATTTATCTCTGAAGTACGATCAAGCTAAGCCACAGAGGAGAGGACTGTATCGTTCGGGAAGAGGCCGCATCTCATGGAATAGCTGATACCAACGAGCAGATCCTCCAGCTTCAGAGAAAATTGGCTTCTTTAGAATCTGAGCTTCAGACTTCCCGCAAAGATAAGGAGCTAATTTTTCGGGAGACCGACCAGATCACCCGAACCTCTGCTGCCTTAGAGCGTGCACTGAAGAAACTTGAAGACGGTTGGCAGGCACATATGCATCTGTAGGATGCAGAGAAGTTGACTCAAGAGGCTGAGCGCCGGGCCATACTGAGGATTGAGCGGTCAACGACCAAGCTGAAGGACCGTCTCAGAGAACTGTGCATCGCCGAGCCGTGATCGGATTTTTCTCTCTTTCATTATTGTATCCCTCCATTTTTTTAATAGGGACTTGGTCCCAGAAAAATGTAGGACTTTTAATTTTAAATGAATGAATATGTTTACTTCATCCTTTATTTGTGGTATCTGTTGTGTTCGTATAGTATTTTTGGTGTTACGGTACTTGCCCCACTGGGGGACTTTTTGTGGACCTATTACCCTTGGAATACCTTGGTTTTAGGTATGGATAATAAGCTCGATAGAGATACCTAGAACGACTCCGTGGCAAGGCGGACATGGAAGTTCTTGGTATTAGGCGAAAGAATGCCATGGAACAGCTGGGCTCCAGAGGCATGTAATGGTGAAGAAAGAGGCACATGTACTAGAGGACCTAGTACATAATTTGTGGTCAGCTGCGGACATTTATGATCGACTGTGGACATTTGTGGTCAACTGTGGACATTTGTGGGCCTATTATCCTTGGCGTACCCTAGTTTTGGGTACGGATAATAAGTCGAGAGAAAACCAACATACTTACTCAGAGGTAATGAGGACGTGGTAAATATAGGGGTTTTACAACGGAGTCTTCCTACTCAGAGGTAATGAGGACGTGACAGGAGTGGACTCAACATAGAACAACTCAGAGGTAATATGGACGTAGAAGTTCTATGTAAGGGGTGATTTGTTTGTGATGGAAGAGAAACAACTCAGAGGTGACATCGACGTGGTTGTTTCAGGAATTTTGTGGACCTGTTACCCCTTTTTTATGCACTGAGAGCGCGGGTAATAGATTATGAGGAGAATGCTCTTTTAGGGAGAAAGTTCAGAGGTATGATCATACATGACTTGCTATCCAGAAGATGCGATATGAATTTATTTGGAGTGACCGGAGTGTAAGTTCAGCGGTACCTAAGGGTACATAACTCAACAATCCGGTTGATTCGAAGGGTGTCGTTTAGACATAATATTTCTTCAGAAACTTGCCATTGATGGGCATCATGAGTAAGTCTCCATTTTACTTTACGAGACGGTATACACCATTGGAGAATACAAACTCAATGATAAATGGGCCTTCCCACTTGGGTTGGAACTTGTCGGCAGTTTTATGAGTCATAACCATCGGCCTCCGAACTGCCAAAATGAGATCGCCTACTTGAAATGTTCTCAGTTTGACTTTTTTGTCGAAGGCTCCAGAGATGCGTGCTTGATAAAGCTCGATTCGTTGTTGAGCTAGCAGGCGCTTTTTATCTAAGGCCTCCAATTCTTGTAGCCGACGACGGTAATTATCATCCGTCGTTAGTTGGTAAGTGAGGGCGTCGCGGAGCAAGGGAATTTGAGTTTCCAATGGGAGAACTGCCTCACTTCCACATACCAAAGAGAATGGTGTGTTCCCAGTGGCCGTCCGGACTGTAGTACGGTATGTCCATAAGCATTCACCAAGCTTTTTATTTCAGTCGCGTTTGTTTGAGGACACGAACTTCTTGAGAAGCTTGATTATTATTTTGTTGAATGCTTTAGCCAGACCATTAGCCGCCGGGTTGTTTGGTGTTGAAGCAACATTCTGAATTCGATGTTTGTCACAAAATCGATAGAAGGCGTGGCTTGCGAACTGCGGATCATTGTCATGGATGATCCTTCGAGGTAGTCCAAAGCGATAGATGACGTGATGCTTGACGAAGTTGATCACGTTTGATGTCTTCACTTCTGCAAGCGGAACAACTTTCGCCCAATTGGAGAAGTAGTCAGTAACTGCCAGTATAAAACGGTATCCTCTGGATGAAGTCGGGGTGATTGGACCAATGATATCTATTCTCCATGCCTCAAATGGCCAGGATGCCACCGTCGGATGTAGGAATTCGGATGGTTGGTGTATGAAATCTGCATGGACCTGACAAGCTTTATACTTCTTTGCATAGTCTATCGCATCTGCTACCATCGTGGGCCAGTAATAGCCTATTCGACGAAGGCGGTCTTACAATTTCGGGCCAGGTGTTAGCCCAATGATTATATCATGTTTTTGAATATGGCTAATCAATTAAGTTTAACATAATAACATCACTAATATTCATATAATTACTATCATGTTGCTACTTAAACTTAGCATTGTCCTAATATTAGCATTGTCCTCAATGTTCACTATATCATACTGCTATGCTTGTATCATATTGTTTTAATCGTCTAACATGTTCTTATAGACATGCTGTAAGCATGATCAAGCTTTGTCAAACCATGACATATGTAATAGAGAATTATTGATGGGCCAAAGACGGCATTATACAAGAAGATTTCTCTGAACCGCCTAGTGACCTATCCGAGGCCTCGTATCGGGGTTCCGCTGCCTGGTCAGTGGACAGGGGTCGAGGGGGCAGCGCCTCCCGTCAGGGGTTTGGGGGCGAAGCCCCCGAAAGGTATTCAGATTTCCAGATCTGTTTATCTTTGGACGACTGCCGTCAAGGAAAAAAGGCATCTTCAAGTCTGCTCAAATATTTGAAGAAAGACGTCATCAAAGGGCTCTTGGTTTTCCTATTTTTTTCAATGTATTTTTCATATTTATTGAGTCTAGGAATACAATGTACACTGCATCGTACTGGCAAATAGGCTACCCAAGAATCGTTTTCAAAATATCCTTTTATTTTGAAAACAACCCCACTTACAAAAGCCCAAACTACTTCCTAACTGTTTGACTTTTCAAAAAGCCCAAAAACTAATTTACAAAAACCATAACCGAATCCTAGCAGAACTCGGCCCGAATTCGGCCAGAGTTCGGCCAGAGTTCGGTTAGTGAACGTTGCTTTTTGAACTTGGTCTTCCTGCAGTTACGGATCCCTACGAGATTTTCTCATAGAGTTCTGCCCGAATTCTGCCCGAATTCTGTCAGAATTCTGCCTTTGGAAAAACTATAAATAGAGAAGGATTTCGATCATTTCAACTCACTCATTCACTTTCATATCTCTTCTCTATAAGCCTACTACTTCTTCCAAAGTATTCTGAGCTATTCATTTTCAAATCCCAAGCCAGTTACAATCCTCTAGTCGATTTGCCAGTACGGTACGGTCTAGAAGTTTTAGAGTGGTTGTAATCGGAGGCTTGATTGAAGTTACACACTTCACAATTAAAGTTGGTCGAGTACTTCGGATCAAAGCTCGCGTTGTAGAAGTTGCAAGAACTTCGGATGAAAACTTGTGGTGATTTTCCATAGTGGATTCAACTGGTAGCAAGAGTTCTACCGACTGGACTAGTCCTCACAAGAGGGAAACCAGTATACATCCTTGTGTTTGCGTTTGCTCTCTACTCTCTACTTTTCATTTACATATCTATGATATATTATCTGTGATCTTGTTACTAACATTTTTAAATAGTTAATTTCCGCTGCCTACTCTATTCACCTCCCCTCTAGAGTATTGCGCTTTACAACTCGTTCCTACAATCGGTCCTACAATTGGTATCAGAGCGGGTACTGCAACTAGAGGTAATATATTCTGATCCCAATCGTTCCTACAATTGGTATCAGAGCCAGTACTGCAACGCGAGGTATTATATTCTGATCCTAATTGTTCCTACAATTGTTATCAGAGCAGATGCTCCTTCTAGAGATATTATTGCAGGTGCTCCTTATAGAGATATTATTGCTTATACCAATTGCTCCTTCAATTGGTATCCTAGCAAGGACTTTATTATTTGGCTTAACATCCTTGGAGCAAATCCTCATTACCAGAGCGGGTTATACAGGTAAAACAAGGTAATATTGTTATTATATAACTGCTATTACATAGATCACAGTATCACATATGGCAAGTATGTACTTCACAACTGAAGTGCAATCCTCAAATAGACTCTCACTATTTGATGGAACAAACTATAGCTATTGGAAGACACGGATGAGCTTCTACTTAAAGTCTCTAGATTTTGACTTATGGTCAATTGTTGTCACCGGCTACAAAAAGCCTACTATCACTTCTATTCTTACATCCTCTATAATCAATAAGCCTTATTATAGTTACACGGATGAAGAGAAGAAGTTAGCTAGCCTTGATGCAAAAGCTATATATATGTTTTATTGTGCTGTAGACACAAATGTATTCAATCTTATTTCTACTTGCACAACATCTCATAAAATTTGGAAAGTTCTTGAAGCTACTTATGAGTGCAGGTATGAAAGCAAAGCTAGCAACTCCAGAGAGAAGGATAGTCTTCATAATGATACAAATATGTACATGACGAAATTGGGATTTAAGGTACACCATAATCCCTTATACGAAGAAGAGCTTGTATGTGACAATTGCAAGAAGACAGGCCACATCCAAGAAGATTGTACTACTGCTAGAAAGGAGAGTCACTACGAACAAAGATTATCGTCTCACAAGTACACTAGCACGAGCATATGGTGTGAAAGCGAAGCAAGCGATTCCACAGAAGAAGAGAGACCTCATCAAGCTGCAAATTTATGCTCAATGGCATTATCTAATAAGGTACAAAGTAATTCTTTTTTTGAAGATAGTGAATTTTCTTATGATGATTTATCTGATGCTTTCAGTGATCTGTTAGAAGAACACAAGAAAGTATTAGATAAGTATAAGCAAGCTAGAAAGGATATTCTATCCTATAAGCGTGAGAATGAGAAGCTTACTTGCTTATTGAATGATGCTAGAGATACTTCTACTTCTGATAATTCTACTGAGATATCCACACTTGAGTCTAGATTGCATGAGGCACTTGATTGCATTGAGAAAAGCACTCAAGAAAATGCTAAGCTTAAGGAGGAACTAGAATCAGAAAAGAAGAAGTATTCTATTACTTCATGTAGAATTGATGCTCTTTCTGCTAAGTATGATGAGATCTGTGCTAACTCTAAAAAGTTAAAGATTAGACTGGAAAAGCAGTTAGTAAAACCTACGACTCAGTCTAACACAAGACACTTAGCACATCACAAAGTCACACACGTCAGATCTTTTACAAAGAAAGCAAGCAAAGCTAAAGCTTCACACAACCATGCTTTCTATTATAAGTATCCACGCACATCATATCACACCACTGCACGTTCTTATACTGCTGTACATAGCACTATTAATACTTTCTGTCATTATTGTGGTTTGAATGGACATGTTTCTAATCATTGTCAGATTAGAAAGCTAGTTGATATAAACTTGTGCAAATGGGTTCCCAAAGCTAACAAATATGGATCCAAGTATTGGATACCAAAGTCTTCACCTAATATTGCAGGTGAAACTTCTCATATCAAATAGAACCATGGAACATGTTGGTGATTGCAAAGCTACAAAGGTCATCTTCCATGCAATTGCACCAACAGAAGTGTGGTCACTAGAACTACTTCGGTAACATGCTTTATAAATAGTTCTTAATATCTAGCATATTCTTTTTGATGTCTTGATATTAGCTTTCATTGATATCTTTTAAATTATTTATTGTTTGAATTAATGTGAGATATAATCCTAGCTTGACTAGCTGTTTAGCTTAAATGATTAGTTCACACTATATAGTATTTTACTAGTGTGACACATTTGTCTATGTATGCTATTTACTCTTAATATTTATTCTTGAAGCATGCATAGGAGCTTAATTTTGTTTTGGTGAATATGCTTTTGACTCTTCGCCTTTAATATTTTTTAATGGTCACTTCTTACCGACTTGTCTTTAACATGTCGCATTTACTTTGATTGGTATTTTATGAGTATGTATGTTTAGCACAATTCTTCTATTTACTTGAAAAGTATATACATATACTTTTATGTTAACCTTGTGCTTGCATAATATACTTCACTATTGATTCTCAAATTTTATTGTGATTAACTTTTTATGAATCAATTACATCTTTGTATGACAAAGTTTATTTATGCATGTTTTTTATCTGCTGATATTTTCTTATGCTTATTAAGGATACATAATTCATTTTCATTCATATTTTGCTGATATGTTTCTTATATTTTTGTATAAATAGGGATATATGAGTTAAGTTCAAGTTCTATATTATATTATTTTGAAAATTATTTTCAAACTTGTGCTTATCTCATACTTAAGCTATTGATTTCTTTGAACAAATTTATGTTCTTATCTTTATCAGCTTCTTCCTCAAAGCCTCTTTTAATGATGTTTTTTTTAGCTTTTTGGTTGACATTTTGGATACATGATATTTTTAATATCTTGATCTTGATAAACCATTCTTTGGGTATTTACTTATTTTACTTTTAGGGATTCTGGATTTTGATGATGTTCGATGATACTGCATATATTCTTTTGAATCTAAGTTCTTAAGAGTAGAAATCATTTTAGAAACAAGCCGAAAGGGTCCTTCTGTCATACAGGTGTAAATAGCCTGAAGCGACATGGTGCACTAGTCTTCGGACTACCGCTAGCTGGGAACCGGCCCCTACAGCTAATCCGAAGTGATCAATACTTTATAGACTTAAGATTTATTAAGGTGTACTTGCAACTATCGTCTAGTTCTGGATCCAAGGTACTGAACCCAGTCCTCTAGGTTCCAGAATACATCAAGGTATCTAGGTTCTATATTTTGATTTACAAATGTTTTATATTTTATTGTTACCCAATGATTTTGTAGCACATATGGATAAATGTAATTCATACATCTTATACCATATGCTACATTGTTCTAAGATTTTTAAGTCCATAGAATATAATTTATTTCATATTGCACTAATTCTTTTTAAATCCTCGATTATTAAAGAAGAGATTTATTTTGGGTACAAGCCTACAAAAGGTCTGTCTGTCACCACGACTACGGTCGAAGCGAAGCGGTACTTAAGTGTTCCCCGGTGAACCTCTGTTAGCTGGGACAGTACCTCTACAGCTAACCCAAGATTGATCAACGCTTTTTAAACTAAAGATTTATTGAGATCTAGTTGCAATTATTATCTGATGGATTTTGAATTTTAGATTTGATGGATAATATTCTCTCTTTATATTTTCACAAAAGGTAGCATATGTTGATCTATCTTGTCGATTGTGAGATTCTATAGCATAGATCTATTTATGTCATCTTTTGACTTATACGATTATTCATCATGCTAATTTGAAATATCTTTTGATTGTTTTATTTTTAAATGTTCATTTAATGGATATTTGTTCTTTTGTCTAAAGATGATTGTTTTTCGTATTACTCATTGAATATTATGGTATTGGGATTTCATCTTTAGCTTGTGTAATATTCGTAATATTCATGTTCTTGAGCTTTACATTATTATCTTCTTATTCAAGTTAATTACTGTCTATAACAGTAATTCTTTGCAGGGGAGAAGTCATGCATATTGAATGTCTCTCTCTCTCTCTCTCAAAGCATTTCTTTTCTTTAATCCTACGGTTGTCAGGTGGACACCGTGCTAGGCTTTAAAAGGGAAGAAATGAACTTTGATAAGAAGACCTAATATTTTTGAATTAAGTTTTCTATTTCTGGAAATATATCTCTGAATTTTTTTTAAAATTTTGTCAATATTATTGTTTTTGGATATAGCCATGTAAAGGTGGAGCAGTTAATTGTTTTAAATCAATTATCCCCTTGACATGCCATATATCTAGAATAAACTTTTCTTTGGATATTTATCTAGTTTTGTTTATTTGTTCAAATGGATTTATTTATGATTTATGGATTCTTTTATTGTTTCCGTGATTCGAATTGCCATCTTTCAGTCTAAGGACTAAATGGATGCATTCTAACATTTATTAAGACAATTTTTTGTAATAAATTCCATATTTTTGAAAAGTTTTTTTTTCTTTTGATTTGTTGAATCTGTCCGGTACTCAAATGTTATTATTAAAGACAGTTTTCAAAATCTTTTAAATGTCTTGAAATATTTTATATATTGGAGATATATTTTGTTTGTTCATCTTTAAGCATTTATTTATTGGATATTTCTTTTTCTTGCCTAAAGATGATATTTTTTAAGTTTGAAATTTTATATGCATTTGATCAAAGGAAAGAAAAGATGCATATCTTGGATATCCCTTAGATCTTGTGATTATTTATCTTTTTTATTTTATGCATATAAATTATTTTTGAACTATATACGCATATTTTAAGGGGGAGCAAATTAATTGTTTTAATTATTTTATGCCCTTAATATGTGGTATACCTAGTTCATCATGGACATATATTCTTTTACTTAAAATATCTTGTTGAGTTGTTCATGATATTTGGATTTGTATTGAGTTTATGAGAGAATAAATAATTTTAATGTTTTTTTTCTTCTCTCATTTTTGAGTTTCTAAAATTTATTTTGCCAAATATAATTAATATTATTTAATGATTCTTTTGAGTTTAAACTGATTTGGCATTTTTGGATTGAGGTTTTATCTCAAAGTTCATGATTATCTATATTTAGACTGATCATACTTTGCGGGGGAGCATTCAAGTCGACTGAATTTCTCCTTCTCAAGTATTTTGTCTTCATTACCTTCATGTTTATCAGATGGATATATTTCCTGCTAAGGTAATTGAATTCAAATGCACGAACTTTGGTATAGATTTTGCATAGATTCTAGTATACATATTTTGATTTCTTTTCGATGATTATACTCTTTATGGAATTGATTCACTAATTTGTATGGGCAAATTATGAATCATATTTTTTTTGTGATCAGTGTTAAAAGTATCATTATATTCTTATTTTTTTGGTATATACTAGATCTGCAAATTTTTATTCCTCATGATTTATTTATGACCAATGATTGATTCCTACTATATTGATATATTTTTTGGTCTATTTCAAAACATATTTTATTTTTGGATTTCTAGTTGGTAAACTATGCATTGATTGATTTCAATGTTTTTAAGTTCAACCAACTATGTTGTGTTTTGATCAGTTATTTTTTTATACTATAGTTATGCAATTTTCTAAACTTGTCGTTACACTGTTCTCCTAATCCTTGATCATGATTTTCTTTCCTCCTTTACTTATGCATGAGTTCTTTTTTAGCTCTAATTACGAGGGAGCTTCTTTTTGATCATGTCAAAGGGGGAGAAATAAGTTTAAGTTAGCACACAATATTCTAGTATTATGTGTTATTAGTGATACATGCATCTATTGTATATATATATTAAACTTAAAGGATTTGCCATAATCAAAAGGGGGAGATTGTTAGCCCAATGATTATATCATATTTTTGAATATGGCTAATCAATTAAGTTTAACATAATGACATCACTAATATTCATATAATTATATCATGTTGCTACTTAAACTTAGCATTGTCCTAATATTAGCATTGTCCTCAATGTTCACTATATCATACTGCTATGCTTGTATCATATTGTTTTAATCGTCTAACATGTTCTTATAGACATGCTGTAAGCATGATCAAGCTTTGTCAAACCAGGACATATGCAATAGATAATTATTGATGGACCAAAGACGGCATTATACAAGAAGATTTCTCTGAACCGCCTAGCAACCTATTCGGGGCCTCGCATCGGGGTTCCGCTGCCCGGTCAGCGGACAGGGGTCGAGGAGGCAGCGCCCCCCGTCAGGGGTTTGGGGGCGAAGCCCCCGAAAGGTATTCAGATTTCCAGATCTGTTTATCTTTGGACGACTGCCGTCAAGGAAAAAGGCGTCTTCAAGTCTGCTCAAATATTTGAAGAAAGGCGCCATCAAAGGGCTCTTGGTTTTCCTATTTTTATCAATATATTTTTCATATTTATTGAGTTTAGGAATACGATGTACACTGCATCGTACTGGCAAATAGGCTATCCAAGAATCGTTTTCAAAATATCCTTTCATTTTGAAAATAACCCCACTTACAAAAGCCCAAACTACTTCCTAACTGTTTGACTTTTCAAAAAGCCCAAAAACTAATTTACAAAAACCCTAACCGAATCCTAGCAGAACTCGGCCCGAATTCGGCCAGAGTTCAGCCAGAGTTCGGTTAGTGAACGTTGCTTTTTGAACTTGGTCTTCCTGCAGTTACGGATTCCTACGAGATTTTCTCATAGAGTTCTGCCCGAATTTTGCCCGAATTCTGTCAGAATTCTGCCTTTGGAAAAACTATAAATAGAGAAGGATTTCGATCATTTCAACTCACTCATTCACTTTCATATCTCTTCTCTATAAGCCTACTACTTCTTCCAAAGTATTCTGAGCTATTCATTTTCAAACCCAAGCCAGTTACAATCCTCTAGTCGATTTGCCAGTGCGGTATGGTCTAGAAGTTTCAGAGTGGTTGTAATCGGAGGCTTGATTGAAGTTACACACTTCACAATTGAAGTTGGTCGAGTACTTCGGATCAAAGCTCGCGTTGTAGAGGTTGCAAGAACTTCGGATGAAAACTTGTGGTGATTTTCCATAGTGGATTCAACTGGTAGTAAGAGTTCTACCGACTAGACTAGTCCTCACAAGAGGGAAACCAGTATACATCCTTGTATTTGCGTTGGCTCTCTACTCTCTACTTTTCATTTACATATCTGTGATATATTATCTGTGATCTTGTTACTAACATTTTTAAATAGTTAATTTTTGCTGCCTACTCTATTCACCCTCCCTCTAGAGTATTGCGCTTTACAACTCGTTCCTACAATCGGTCCTACACCAAGTTGATGGGCCCCACAAACGCCGTCGTGAGCTTCGCGCACGGCTTCTTTGGCTTCTGTATTTGACAAACATCGGAGCTGTAATCCATCATAGGATCGCCGATACAGTATTTTTGTCTCTGTATCGTAGAAGAATCTGAGAGAATGTCTTCTAATAGAAGTAGCTTCTTTTGGATTTTTCGGCAAGATACCATAGACCACGAAGTCAATAAACGAAAGTCTCCAGTCTTGTGTTTCTTTGACCACCAGGGCAGAGTAACTCACAGTAAATTGTACGTTGTTCTTAGGACAAACCAATTTATGGCCTATTACGTCAACCAAATGATGAGTATGATTTGGAACTGCCAAGGAAGCGGCAAGACCTGCTAAGGCATCGGCTTCAATGTTTCAGAGTCTGGAAACATGTTCTATGAGGAACCCTTTCAGGGACGTAATGATGGCGATTGCTATTTAATGATAACGGATCATGTCTTCATGGCGAACTTCATAAGAACCCCGGATCTGATGAACGATTAACTGTGAATCGCCATATGCTTCCAAGTACTCTACCCCCAATACCTTTGTAAGTCGAAGGCTGATAACTAAGGCATTGTACTCGGCCATATTGTTTGAACAAGGTTCCATGAGTGAGTATGCCCGATTGATCACCAATCCGGAGGGAGAAATCAGTACCACTCCGACCCCAACGACGATATTGCCCTTGTGTCCGGTTCTTGAAGCACCGTCGAAGAACATTCGCCAGACGGTATCATAGGAAGCCATATTTGAATTGGAGACCTCGTCTAGGATCTCTTCATATATTCTGGTTGACTCCGAACCTGGATGGGCCGCTAAAAAGTCTGCCAGAGCTTGACCTTTAACAGCCTTCTGCGGGACGAAGATCATGTCGTAGGGAGACAATAATATCGCCCAGGTAGCGAGACGAGAGCTGAGTGCACCTGGTTTGGTCATGAGGACCCTGAGGGGGTTGACTCGTGATATAACATGGATGGTCTGTCCTGTAACATAGTGTCGCGTCTTCTGAATAGCGAGCACCAAAGCGAGACACTCCTTCTCCAGGGCGGTGTATCTATGCTCAGGTCCTATCATCATTCGGCTGAGGTAATAGATAGCTTGTTCATGCCCTGCATCATTATTTTGTGCTAGTATAGCGCCGAGGGAATGCTCCATCGCTCATACATAAAGCAAAAAATGGCTTTCCAGTAACCGGGGCCACTAGGACTGGAGGATTCGACAGATATTCATTAATATTGTCAAAGGCACGTTGGCACTCTTCATCCCATACGAAGGAGACGTCTTTCTTCATGAGGTGTGTGAATGGTTGACATCACCCGAAGAGGTTAGAGATAAACCTCCTGATATAAGCTAGCCTCCCTTGAAGGCCTCTGAGCTCACGGAGATTTCTCGGGGGACTCTTCTCCATGATTGCCTTTGTTTTCTCGGGGTCTATATGGATATCCTGGGCGGTAATGATAAAACCCAAGAATTTCTCGCTGGATACGTCCAAGAAGGATTTGGTGGAATTCATCTTTAAATTGTGTGCTCGTATCAGGTCGAACACTGTCCTCAGATCGTGCAGATGATCTCCCTTAGAGCGGCTTTTGACGGCGATGTCGTCGACGTAACATTCCACTGTCTTACGCAGGTGATCTCTGAAGATGACACTCATAGCTCGTTGATATGTGGCACCGGTATTCTTTAAACCAAAGGGCATGACTGTGTAACAGTACATGCCAATCGGCATTCGAAATGATGTATGCTTTTCGTCATCAGGAAACATCTTAATTTGGTTGTATCCTGAGAAGCCATCCATGAACGACATGCGCTCAAAGCTGTAAACTCTCTAAATTTCTACTTTAAATTTTTTTTAATTTGAGTATTTAAAATTTTTACTGGTATTTGTACGTCGCATAGTCGTATTATACGTCACGTACGAAATTGTCATATTGGACGTCGCGGATGAGTTCACAAATTTCGTATGTCTCGTCGAGTACGAATATGTGTGAGCGTACATATTTTTAGAAAAATATTTTTCTATTTTTATAGTTTCAAACTAATATATATATTAATTATTTGTATTTGTATTTTACTTAAAGTTGTGAAAAGTATCAAGATGGCCAAAACTTATTACTTTTATTTATTTATAAAAGGCTAGTTTATTTAATTGTGGTAATTTAGAAAAAAAACTATTTTTATGAAAATATTCCTTGCGCATGAGGTACATGAATTTGACTTCATATATATAATTCCATTTTCGAATTTATTGATATTAATATTTTATTATTCAAAAAGATAATTAAAAATATTTATTATTTTCGAAATTATTATTATTGGTATTTTTGGAAAATATATTTGGAAATTTTTGTGGCCATTTTAAATCTCGATTTGATTTTATGGATTTAATTTAAAAAGTTTAAAGGTAGAATTTATATTTAATTTTAATTTAGATTATCTAGATTTAAATTGGAATTTAATTTGAATTTAGACTTGATTTTTATTGATTTAAATTGAATTATCTAAATGGGGTTTAAATAAATCCTAATACTTATCCAACTGGGAATTTCTACCTCCTATATATAGGAGAGGTACTCCTCCATAAAATTTTCACAATCCAATCTGTGCACCGTGTCTGTGCCCGTCCCGTCCACTAAAGTTTTTCCCTTTACACATACATCATGGTTTTCATGTCCGACAATCCCGGACACCTCTCCCCGTCACCTTAGTCGTGCCGGACACACCCGACACGACACCACCCTAACCCGCAAATATCGATCTAGAATCCTAAGACCTACGACCCAGCCTCCACTCCACCATCAACCTCATCACTGGCATCCCCTCCACGGCCAACACACTGCCCCTGTACTACCAGATCGCCCCGGGCTTCGGCCATTTTCCGACCCAGACCCCTGCAGTTATCTACCGTATCCTGGTCACCACTCCGGCCACTCCGGCCAACAAACACCACCACCACCACAGTCCCGACATCGCCCCCACACCACCACCACCGCTGTCACCATCACCGGTGCCAACGCCGGCGACCGGCCACCCTCTCGCCAGGACATCGTCGTCCAAACCTAGAAACTACCACACAATAGGGGAAAAGAAATTGCTCACCTCCACCCGGCCGCCGCCTTCCCGAACCTCCCTCCGCCTCGCTGAGCCGCGCCACACCGCAAGCTCCGCCTCAGCCGCTCCGCCGCGCGAGAACTCTGATGCCCAGTCCCGGTATCCCGACTCCGGCGCTGGCCTCCGTGCAGCGTCCACCTCCCCGCACCGAGCACAGCCTATGTGCCTCCGCTCGACCACGCCTCTGGTGAAGCCGGCCTTCCAGATCCGACCACCGCTGCGTTTGGATCTGCAGCCGCCGTGCGCGCCGGCACGCGTAGGCCTCTTCCCATCGACCTCCGGACAGCCGTGCGCGCCACCGCGCACCGGACCACCCCGCGCCGCCGCTCCCATCCGCCTCCTCCAAAACCACCGCCAAAACCCGCGCCCCTTCCTCTACTGCGACCTCCGCCGACGACTCCCCCGGTGAGATCGGCCATCCCGATCCGCCGCCCCGCCTCTCCGCAGATCCCGACCACCGCCGAGGAGTCTCGCCGCCCGCCGGATTTCCCCAGTGCCCTCTACTCCGCCGTGCCTGCTCGTCGGCCACACACGCCGGAGCCACCCGTCGCTGGTAAACCTCTATCCCCCTCTTCCTTTCCTCCCGATTCTCTCTCTCTCTTCTATGTAAAATTTGGGGGGAAGAGTGCAATATATATATATATATATTATTATTATTATTATTATTATTATTATTATTATTATTATTATCATTAAAAGGGAAGTGACAGTATGGTTATATGTATATTAATTATTATTATTATTATTTATTATTATTATTATTATTATTATTACTACTATTTTATTTATTATTATTATCATTGATTATTATTATTGATTGGGAAGATTATTATTGTTATCATTATTAATATTCTTATATATATTCAAAATTTTATTGTTATTTAATTAATACATAAGTAAAAGAATTTTTTTACATGAGCTCTTTATATTAAGGTACATGTTCTTTTAGACTCTTCTATTTTAAACAAATTCATATAAGGTTTGTAAATAAGTTTTAATAGATATAAATTATTTCAAAATAATTATGTAAATAGTTTTCAAATATTATCTATATTTAACTAGTAAATATAGTTTGTGCCTTGGCCTTATATTTCTCAGTTAAAATAATATATATATATATATATATATATATATATATATATATATATATATATATATAGAGAGAGAGAGAGAGAGAGAGAGAGAGAGAGAGAGGAAAATGTACCTAAGGTCGACCTTAGGTAAGTTACCTAAGGTCGACCTCATTTTCCTCACTTTACAACATTTTTTTCTTGAAATTTTTTTTATGGGATTCATCTACACCTTATTGATTGGCAACATACCAAATTTCAAGAAAAAATAATATTGTTTAGCCCCCTATCAATAAGGTGCAAAATCGACGGTGTAGCAGGAAAGTTTTAGACCGTCGATTTTGCAAGGGATAGATAGGGGGCTAAACAATATTATTTTTTCTTGAAATTTGGTATGTTGCCAATCAATAAGGTGTAGATGAATCCCATAAAAAAAATTCAAGAAAAAAATGTTGTAACGTGAGGAAAATGAGGTCGACCTTAGGTAACTTACCTAAGGTCGACCTTAGGTATATTTTCCTCATATATATATATATATATATATATATATATATATATATATATATATATATTCACAACTATGTTTTACTAATAAATTGTAGTCTTCATCTAGAAAACATCTTTTAACAGTTTTCAGTTAAAATAATTCTTTTAGATTTATTATCTAAAAATATATTTAGCTAATAGAAATCTATTTTTCTTTTTAAATCATCATAGTATAAGTATTATCATACGCCATTTTTCCTTTATCATCACAAATTATGACTAATGACATGTTCATATTTCCTCGTGACTCTTGGACCATTACACATCGAGCATGACTATTGGACAACATGACTCGACGGATCCTCGCACCACACCAGGCGACACACCAGGCAAGATACCTTGCCATAATTACTGCTTAGATTTAGTTGCATCTTATTATTCTGTTATTATTTTCCGCATTTTTATTTCCAGTTATTTATTTTTCTTCTTGCTTGTGGACCTAGAGTTAAGAGACTTCCGTCAATAGGATGCATGTTATTAACTTTGTCACAATTGTATCACGAGTTGTGCGTGAGTTGTGAGTATCATGTAGTGGTCACTTGCGTGTTGGCTGATCACCCGTGCGCATGCGTAGGAATAACTGTCAATAGATGCATGTTAGAAGACTTGACAGTTATTGAATATAAACCGTGTTGTAGAAGCGACACGTATTGGTGTATCGTGGTTACGATGTATGTACAGTATCATTGGGGGGAAAGGACAGCTACTAGCGTAGGGGCTACATTTACTTTTTACACATTTATGGGTGATAGTGACTCGGATGAGCGCTACTTGTTGCCCGGCCGATAGTGTCTCGGATGAGCGCTACTTGACGGCCACTCTTTATTACTTGCTTGCGTGAATCCGTTACAGCCCCTGCGTAGAACGTTGTCCTCAAAGTGCATATCACATAGATGGTTAAGGACCCAGTTGTGTAGTAGTTTTATAATATTTATATTTGTAGTTATAATGGCATGTTCTTCCTGTATCTTGTTACATCCCTCTGAGGACCTGGTGATCTCTCCAGGTGTGTGTTTCATGATTCTTGCAGGTACTCTAGCTAAGGCCATGTCTTCCTTCCTCCGTGATGATTGCTCTTGGACTCGTCATTTGCTTGGCTCGACCAAATCAGTTATTTGTATATTTCTTTCTTATTTAACTTGTTGGTAGTGGATATGCCTCCGCCCAACGTTTGTACAAATGACTATTTGATTATATCATTAAAACTTCATATTTGTGGATGAGATTTAG
This sequence comes from Iris pallida, assembly GCA_029216955.1. Classification (NCBI taxonomy): domain Eukaryota; kingdom Viridiplantae; phylum Streptophyta; class Magnoliopsida; order Asparagales; family Iridaceae; genus Iris; species Iris pallida. The sequence continues at coordinate 1,822,868 of JANAVB010029817.1, read as the reverse complement.
TTTGAGTATGGCTTTATACATTTTACATCTTATGTATACATACGAGCCTTTCATTTACTCGTATGTATACAGTTGGCATGATACGTATCTAGTCCCAAGTATTTTAGGACTGGAGCGTTACAAAAGCCACATGTGTTATCAATCATTATGTCCGTAATAGGAAGAGAAAACTCATCTTTAGGACATGCTTCGTTCAGATTTCTGAAGTCGATACAAATTTGGATCTTTCCATTCTTCTTGAGGACCAGTACTATGTTGGTGACCCAGTCTGGATGTTGTTCCTCACGGATGAAGCCACTGGCTATTAGTTTGTTGACCTCAGCTTCGATAGAATTCATGATGTCTGTGCGGAACTGTCGTTGTTGTTGGTTGACCGACTTTGCGTCCGGATGAATGTTGAGCTTATGGAGTACAATCTCGGGGTTTAGCCCTGGCGTGTCTTCATAGCTCCAGACGAACACGTCAATATACTCTCTGACGAGTTGCAACAACGACTCCCATTCTTCGTCTGACAGACTTTTGCTGACGAAGATTGGCTTTGGAGAAGACTCATCGCCGAGGTCTACTTGCATGACCTCATCTTCAGTAGGGAGATCTCTTTGTTCGAAACGCTTCTCCCATTGCGCATCTAGTTGTTGGACCCAAGGCTCTAACTCAAGAAGTTCGGGTACGTCTTCGTCTTCTTCGTAGGCGTCAGCAAATGCCATGTTGACAGACCAAGCTTGCCTGAGTACGTCCCCGATGCTGACATCCAAATTGGAAGTGGGTGATCCAGTCGAATGTGAATGCCATTCACATTCCTCATCTGAGCTCTCGGGAGTTATTGCAGGTGTAACATAGCCTAGACCATGTCTGGTCTTGCTGTAATAATCTCGTAGTTTTCCAGCCGGGACTGGCAATTGCAAAAGTAATCGTCGGCCGGTGCCATAGTTCAAGCCGGGCGTAGCCTCCATATCATACCCCTATTTTTGTATGAGGCACTTGGATCGGGAGCTATACAGATAAAGGGGCAGTCTCCCAGTGTCGGGTTCAAGATCGACTTCTTCTGGCCTGAAGGACCGTTGATCATTCTTTCGGCCGAAGATGATTGGATGACCTTCTCCCTCGACTATGAAGCAAGCGCCTTCCACAGGAGTAAGTTGGTTCGTGGTATAGACATTTGTCACTTGTGTGTGTAAGTTGATGCCCATACCATGTTCCATAGCATACATTATAGGAAGCTTGTTAAACTCAAGGTAGTTCAAAGATAGCCCTTTATTGATAAAATAAGGTATCTTCTCTGGTGGGATTACATCATCAGCAGAAGGAACATCAGTATGCGCAGCCATATATTTGGCTAGCTCTAGCTCCTCTTCAACCACCCCCTGTATTAATGAAGACTGGAAGGATGACCTGGGCAGCTTGATCATCAAGGGTTCTATTGGTGGTACAGGACATGGGGTCGTTGGTGCGCTAGTGGTCCCTGGCTTAGTGCTGAGCTGTCGATTTGTCCCTAGCTCCTGTTCAACCACCCCCTGCATTATTGAGGATTGGAAGGATGACCTGGACAGCTTGATCATCAAGGGTTCTACTAGTGGTGCCGGACGTGGAGTCGTTGGCTCACTAGCAGTCCCTGGCTTAGAGCTTGGCTGTCGACTTGTCCTAGGAAGACGAATGATTATCGGCTTAACAGAAGGATTGATCTCTTCTGATTGTTGTTGGCCGGCTCTTGGTAGTCTGATTGTCAGTGGCTCCTCAGTGGGTCTCGGCCCTTGGCTAGACCTTGGAAGTCGGATAACCATTTGCTCTTTTTGTGCAGTGAGCACTGGTAGACTGGCTGCTTCTTTACGCAGAGTGGCTATAAGAGGTGTAGTTCTGCCTAGTTTACGGGGCTAGAGATAGATCTTCAGAGGTTCTTCTGATCCCATTGTAGCCTCTGTCTGCTCTTGAGCATCCTCCTTGATCAGGTGCCTTTTCGATTTCTCGTACAAACAGGAATCCGAATAGTAGGATTCAACCCCTTTGAAAGGATCGATGTCGGCGAATTCCGTTCTTACGAAGCCGTGCTTGTCAACATATTTGAAGCACTGGTGCAATATGGAGGGCACGATCATATAATCGTGTATCCACGGACGCCCCAGGAGAATGTTGTAGGACGTATCTGCGTCTATGACATAGTAAGTCACTTTCGACTGGAGGTCGCCAATTTGGCATTTCAGATGAATCTTCCGAATAAAATAGCTTCTCCCTAAATTGAAACCGCTGATGGCGGTGCTGGTAGGTGTCAGCCGATGCATAGGGATGCGCAGGAGGTGGAGCAAGCTCTTCGAAATGATGCTTATTGAAGAACCGGGATCAATGTTTATACGATCCACCTTGATGTCGCTGACGTATCCAGTGTAATACAGAGGGCGATCGTGCAGGTTGGTTTTGATGAGCATATCCTGCGGAGAGAACACGATGTTGGGCATTACATATATACAAGCGCTGTCCTGGAAATCCGCTGGCGAGCTCTCCCCTGTAAGCTTGACCTGTCACGCCCCAGAACCAGAATACTGGAGAGCGGGGGCAGACATAGCCAGCTACGTATAATGAAATGGAATCCACGTCACTATACGGTCACGGCTGTCTAGATATATGAGGGTTTAACTACAATCCATCAGTCTCTTATGGTCAAGAACAAGCCTATTGTCTCAATCACAAGCAAGTAGTAACAGTCACAAGATATTAGAGCATCAATATACAATAGTAAGGCGTCCCATACATTACATATTGGATGATCATGAAGCTAGTCGTACAAAATGTCAGGACTAGCAAGAGTTTCAGTCATACATGATCAACCCTAGGATTTGTCAATCATGTTACAGCCCGTAGGCAGACAGTAAATAAAGGTGCAATACGAGCTAACACGTGCTCGCCGGCTAAACGCCTCAAAAGAATAATTTTACAAATAGAGTGGGAGGACAAAAGAAACCCACTCGTTGCCCTGGTTACGTCTGGTGGTCACCATCGGGCTGGAAGACAGGTGGATCCTCTGTTGCTACTCCGATATCTGGCCACACAAAACCAGCTGGGTCAGACCCCAGAAAGAGCAAGTGCCACAAAGGAGGCTTCACTTAGGAACTAAAACCAGCATATCACAATAGAATATTAAAGATAATAAATAAAGAACTGATAATAATAGAGATAACAACAGTAAACTGAGTACGAGGAAACTATTCAAGTAGCTAGGTCACAACCCTTAAACCAAACAAGGACCGGGGTTGCAGCCCTTCACCTGAATAGAAACCCGTCTCAAATACTATTGGTGCAGTGAAGACAATAAACGAAGAGAGGACACAGAACTGCTCCGGGAGCTAGGTTACAACCCTTAAACCAAACAAGGACCGGGGTTGTAACCCTTCGCCTGAACAGAACTGGACCCCTGATCTTTATTTCTAAGGCCAGTATAAATAATCATGGTATTAAGGTAAGGTAAAACATGACGAACATGGCATGGGATTGCAATAAGACAATAAATGAAGAGAGGACACAGAACTGCTCCGGGAGCCAGGTTACAACCCTTAAACCAAACAAGGACCAGGGTTGTAACCCTTCGCCTGAACAGAACTGGACCCCCGATCGTTATTGTTAAGGCAAGCATCAATAATCATGTCATGTCACAATCTTGCACAGGATCAGGATAAGACTAAGCTGGAATAAACTACATCCAATCAATCACGGCCAATCAAGAGTACGGCTTGATACTTTTAACTAACTAGGGTTATCACATGCCTAGTTACTAGCAAGATGCAATGAGATTATCCGAACAGCCACAAGCCCTGCAGACCATCCGGTTATCCAGGTCGAATGTCCGTTTAGGAAGAATGCAACACATGACTGTGTGCTGGAAATGTGCCCTACTCGTCGGTAGGCTACAAGTCCACTGAATGCGCCCAAATAACGGGATTGCCTGTAGCTGGGAATCTCTTCATGACTACTGAATCATTCTAGTTAATTAGCCTTAGTCAATTTCAGTAGGTACCCCTGACCGTGGTACTCAGGGGTCCCCATCCTAGACATGATGCAAGACAGTACTAGTTTATTTGTACAAACACAATCGCCCACGGTGTCCAAGTCTTTCATACTTGTCATGTCAGGCTAGCTGTCGTAACAACATGCCGAGATATATCATGTCAGTTTACTTGTCAAGAGTGCGCCATAGCGGACCACTATCATGTTCTATTCTTACAATATTATGAATGAGAGAAACTTGCATAAAATAACTAGTGACATATTCTTGATGCCAAGGAAATGATCTACAACTTCCACGTTGAAAGTTGGGAGAAATTCGAGCCATAATTCAGTCAATTAGGACATATAACAGTTAGAAATAGTCAAAATATGCATTATGCGGCCTATTCTGCGACACCATATGCGGCCAACTGCAACATGCGGCTTATGCGGCTCAACTGTGACATCATATACGGCCTACTGCGACATGCGGCTCATGCAGCTCAACTGTGGCATGCTATGCGGCCAACTGCGACATGCGGCTCATGCGGCTCAACTGCGACATCATATGCGACCAACTGCGACATGCGGCTCATGCGGCTCGACTGCGACATGCTATGCGACCAACTGCGACATGCGGCTCATGCGGCTCGACTGCGATATGCTATGCGGCCAACTGCGACATGCGGCTCATGCGGCTCGACTGCGACATGCTATGCGGCCAACTGCGACATGCGGCTCATGCGGCTCGACTGCGACATCATATGCGGCCAACTGCGACATATGTCTCATGCTGCAGATGAACATAGAAGTTTGACCAAAATTATTTTGGCCATAACTTCCTCATCCGAAGTCGAAATCAAGCGAAACAAAAGCCAAAACTGTATGAAATTGAATTCTCTACAACATAGAACCATTAGTTTTAAAAAATAACCAAGTTTTAGAGATCAAAACCAAGAAAACCGAAAAGTTATAAACTTAGATCTACAAGAAATTATCCATCAAAATGAAAAAGGCCAAGTTCTAAAGAGTCTTAAAATCAAGTAAGGAAGAGAATGGAACAATAAAACTTGAGATCCAACATGAAGCAAGTTTACACTTGCCTAGCTCTCTTCCCTGGTAGGTAGAAGAGTAATGGTGGAGAAGAAGAAATGAAGGAGAAGAATAAATGAAGAGAGAGAGAGAGTTAGGTAGAAATATAAATGAGGGTGGTGGTGGTAGGTGGGGTTTTTCTTTTGGTTCATGGTGAACCCAAAAGCAAACCAAACCAAGCTAAGCCGGACCAAGCTAAGCCATAACCAATGACATGCCAAAATAACCATACAGGAAAATACGTAAATAACCATACAGGAAAATACGCAAATACGAGTCAAGAATACGTACACGTATACCAAGATACGTAATACAAACTATAGGCATTACAACTCTACCCACCTTAAAAGAATTCCGTCCTCGGAATTTAATCAAGAGGCTAGAATTGCAAGGACAAGCTATACTAATCGTAAGCTATAACAAGCAGTCTATCATGCAGTCATTTATTTAAGCAAGGAATTGAAAGCATAAGGCATAAGGAAGACATTATACCTTACGAGTCAAACAGGTCGGGATATCGCGATCGGATATCATCCTCACGCTCCCACGTCGACTCACCCAAAGAGTGATGACCCCAAGCAACTCGGACTAACTTGATAGTCTTATTCTTGAGTGTCTTCTCTCTTCGGTCCAATATAGACACGGGCCTCTCCTCATACGAAAGGTTGGTACCAACAACCAATTCCGAATGATCTAGGATGTGGCTCGGGTTCGAAATATACCGTCACAGTTGGGATACATGGAATACGTCATGCACCTCACATAGCGACGGTGGAAGAGCGAGACGATAGGATACATCTCCTACTCGCTCCAGAATGTCGAATGGCCCTATATACCTAGGACTAAGCTTTCCTCGTACGCCGAAACGAATGACGCCGCGGTTAGGCGAAATCCTCAGGAATACATGGTCGCCGACAGAAAACTCAAGAGGGCGCCGATGAGAATCGGCCCAATGACGCTGACGATCTAGGGCAACTCGAAGATGATCTCTGACTCTCCTGACCACCTCAACGGTCTGAGCAATCATTTCTGGACCAAGCATCTGCCTCTCTCCAACATCATCCCAGGCTAGCGGGGATCGGCACTTCCTACCATACAGTGCCTCGAACGGTGCCATCTGGATACTGGCCTGGAAACTGTTGTTGTACGAGAACTCTACCAGGTGCAGGTGATCTTCCCACGAACCACCGAAGTCGAGTGTACATGACCGCAACATATCTTCAAGAGTCTGGATCGTACGTTCTGACTGGCCATCTGTCTGTGGGTGATACGCTGAGCTGAACTGGAGGCGAGTCCCCAAACTCTCTTGCAGGCTATGCCAAAAGTGCAACGTAAACCTGAAATCTCTGTCCGAAGTGATACTGACTGGTACACCGTGCAATCTGACAATCTACCGGAGATACATCTCCGCTAGCTGAGCCGTCGACTGACCAACTCTGAACGGGATAAAGTGAGCCACCTTCGTGAGCCTGTCTATGACAACCCAAATAGCGTCTCTGCCAGCCGGGGATCTAGGCAATCCAGTCACAAAATCCATGGTTATATGCTCCCATTTCTACTCGGGAATCGGCAATGGTTGAAGTAGTCCAGCTGGTCTCTGATGTTCAGCCTTAACTAATTGGCAGACTAAACAACGAGAGACAAACCGGGCTATCTCCCTCTTCATGCCATTCCACCAAAAGTGCTGGCGGATATCACGGTACATCTTCGTGCCACCGGGATGAATGGAATACTGCGAACTGTGGGCCTCTGCCATGATCTTCTGTCTGATATCTCCACTAGGTACACAAAGATGCTTACCATGTCGAAGCGTACCGTCTTCATGAATGCATAACTCTGGTCTTCGTCCTGCCTCACACTCTGCTCTGAGTCGCTGAAGCTTGGAATCTGCTGACTGCGCCATCCGGATCCTCTCGACTATAGTGGACTGAACTTGCATGCTGGCCATCAATGCCACACTGGAAGGGAGGACAACTTCTATACCCATCTTCTGAAGATCGGCTAACAGTTCTGGTTGTGCTGTCAGGAAATAAACTCTTGCCCTCCTGCTCAATGCATCTGCAACAACGTTGGCCTTCCCTGGGTGATACTGTAGGTTGACATCATAATCCACAAGCAGCTCTAGCCATCTCCTCTGACGCATGTTGAGATCCTTCTGGGTGAACACATACTTCAGACTCTTGTGGTCGGTGAAGATCTCCACCCTATCTCCGTACAAGTAGTGCCTCCACAACTTAAGTGCAAACACTACTGCTGCCAGCTCCAAGTCATGGGTTGGGTAATTTCTCTCATGGTCACGAAGTTGTCGTGACGCATAAGCTATTACCTTTCCATGCTGCATCAGAACACATCCTAAACCTCTGCCCGAAGCATCATAATACACTGAGAATCCTTCGGTTCCATCTGGAAGCGTGAGAATAGGAGCCGTCATCAAGCCTCGCTTCAACCTCTCAAAAGAATCCTGGCACTCTGCTGTCCAAGCAAACTGCACATCCTTGCGGGTCAACTGGGTCAATGGCGCGGAAATTCGAGCAAAGTCTGAAACAAATCGCCGGTAGTAGCCGGCCAAGCCAAGAAAACTGCGAATTTCTGCCACTGTGCTAGGTACCGGCCACGTTTCAATGGCCACGATCTTCTGGGGATCCACTTCAACTCCTCTTCGGGTGATGATATGACCCAAGTACGAAATACGATCGAGCCAGAACTCGCATTTACTAAACTTGGCATATAACTGGTGCTCTCTGAGAATCTGGAGGACAACTCGGAGATGCTGCTCATGCTCCACTTAACTCTTGCTGTAGACCAGGATGTCGTCTAGGAACACAATCACGAACTGATCCAAATAAGGCATGAAGATGCGATTCATGAGGTCCATGAATACAGCCGGCGCATTGGTTGCTCCAAATGGCATCACAAGGAACTCCCAATGCCCATACCTAGATCTGAAAGCAGTCTTCGGGATGTCCTGCTCTCTGACTCTGATCTGATGGTATCCTGACCGCAAGTCAATCTTCGAAAATACTGCCGCCCCCTTGAGTTGATCAAACAAGTCATCTATCATCAGGAGAGGATATCTGTTCTTGATTGTCACTGAGTTCAAGGTACGATAATCAACACACAATCTGGATGTACCATCCTTCTTTTTCACAAGAAGCATCGGGGCTCCCCAAGGCGATCCACTAGCACGAATGAATCCCTTGGTTCTGAGTTCTTCAATCATCTTGTATAATATCTCTAACTCTGACGGCGCCATCCTGTAGACTCTCTCTGACACTGGGCTGTCCCGGGAATCAAGTCGATGGTAAACTCGATCTCTCGCTCTGGCGGCATCCCTGGAAGCTCTTCTGGGAAAACATCTAGAAACTCTTCGACTATCCGAGGTAACTGTACTACTGCCACTGCCATCCGTAACACTGGAGGAGAAGGTTCAACTTCGCCTCGGGAGAAGGAAAACTCCGGCTCGCCTGGAATGCTAAAAATAACCCTGCCAATATGACAGTCTATCCTAGCATACTGGTCCCTCAACCAATCCATCCCTAAGACCACATCATAATCGGCCATCGGGAACTCTATCAATCTAGCGGGGAATTCTCTACCGCTAACTATGACCCGACACGAGGAAAATACTCTATCTACTCCCACAAGTCCGTTACCAGTAAGTATATTGAGCCTTACTGATAATGACTCGGGCTCCAGTCCTACCCGTGTCGCAACTCGTGCAGACATAAATGAATGCGAGGCACCAGAATCAAATAATACTGAAGCTGGAAAGGTGTTGACGAGAATAGTACCTACCACCACCTCACCTGGTGCTATTCCTTCTTCTCCCATGGTCAAAGCCAGCACTTGACCATGTCCTCTAGGTACGGGTCCCCTCTGCTAAAAATTCCTCTGCCTGCTCTGGATCAGGGCTTGGGCTTGGGCATACTGCTGCGGCCTCTGCTGCTGGAATGCCTGGGCCTGCGTCGGCAATGGCCTCGGGAATGGGTACTGCAGCTGCTGTTGCTGGATTGGTGCTGGTCCTCTAACTGAAGGACTAGAGAAAGCGGATGAACTCCCCCTGTTCGGGCAGTTCCCAACCCTGTGGTCCGGGGCACCACAAACCAAGCACAAACCCTGTGCTCTACGACACTCTGACACCACATGTCTTGGCTTCCCGCAGTGTGAACATCCCACTGCGGAAGACTGCTTCTGCTTCTGCTGCTGAGGGTGCGTCGGGGTGGAATGCTGAACCGACGTCACTGAGGCCGCCCGCCTCGGAGCTCCAATGGTCAAAGCCCTGGCTGCCGGGGCTGGTGCTGAAGACTGATTCATCTGGCCGTGAGATCGCTTCCGACCTCCGGTCCTATCCACGATCCTCTGGGAGGTATATTCATGCCTCCGGGCTGCTCTCAACACTGCATCAAAAGTCTGATGCTCAAACTGCTCCACCGCCAATAAAATCTCTAGGTGGAGCCCCTACTGGAACCGCTGGGCTCTATCGAACTCGGTCGCCACCAAGGTGGGAGCAAACCGACTAAGCCTGGAGAACTCGGCCGCATATCCGTCGACCGTCCTGCCCATCTGCTTCAGATTGGTGAACCTCGTCTGTAGATCATACCGAGCTACAGCATCAAAATACTTGGTCTGGAATCTCTCCCTGAATACTGCCCATGAAATAGGGGCCACTAATCCATCGGCCTGCGCTGCCCACCAGCTGCGAGCAAGATCCAATAGCTGCAGGCGCACCACGGCCACCTTCTCGTTCTCTGGAGTCCTGGCTGCTTCTAGAATTACCTCTGTGTCCTGAAGCCATGCATCTGCAGCGATCGCATCTTCACTGCCATCGAAGAAGGGAGGGTTCAAGCGCTTGAAGCTGTTGGCCGCGCAATTACCCTGATGACCTCCTCTGGTCAAAGCGTCTGCCACCGCCTGGTGCAAGGCATCTCCGCAACGATCCTGGAAAGCTAATAGGGATCTTATGAGACCCACCAAAGTGCCATCATCAGGCTCTGCAGGCTGGACTGGCTGAATTGGGGGTTCTCCTTCGGTAGGCATGACTCTGGAGGCTACTCCTGAATGCTGGGCTTGATCTCCAGGTTGTTGCTGGTCCGCGGGAGGTGCACCGCCTTACTGATCGACAGGTCCAGGAACAATGCCGCTGAAGAAGATGACATAGGGAATAATAAGGAAGGACCATGACAGATCAACGATACAAGCATGTGATCAGGTCAAGATTCTCAGGAATTTGAAGATACGAGCAGAGATCAAGGGCGAATACTGATTGAGACATCTATTCGATAAACCCTCACATATCTTGAATTACAAGACCTGCATGGGCCACCACTAAAACTATGTCACGCCCCAGAACCAGAATACTGGAGAGCGGGGGCAGACATAGCCAGCTACGTATAATGAAATAGAATCCACGTTACTATACGGTCACGGCTGTCTAGATATATGAGGGTTTAACTACAATCCATCAGTCTCTTATGGTCAAGAACAAGCCTATTGTCTCAATCACAAGCAAGTAGTAACAGTCACAAGATATTATAGCATCAATATACAATAGTAAGACGTCCCATATATTACATATTGGATGATCATGAAGCTAGTCGTACAAAATGTCAGGACTAGTAAGAGTTTCAGTCATACATGATCAACCCTAGGATTTGTCAATCATGTTACTGCCCATAGGCAGACAGTAAATAAAGGTGCAATACGATTTAACACGTGCTCGCCGGCTAAACGCCTCAAAAGAATAAATTTATAAATAGAGTGGGAGGACAAAAGAAACCCACTCGTTGCCCTGGTTACGTCTGGTGGTCACCATCGGGCTGAAAGACAGGTGGATCCTCTATTGCTACTCCGATATCTGGCCACACAAAACCAGCTGGGTCAGACCCCAGAAAGAGCAAGTGCCACAAAGAAGGCTTCACTTAGGAACTAAAACCAGCATATCACAATAGAATATTAAAGATAATAAATAAAGAACTGATAATAATAGAGATAACAACAGTAAACTGAGTACGAGGAAACTATTCAAGTAGCTAGGTCACAACCCTTAAACCAAACAAGGACTGGGGTTGCAGCCCTTCACCTGAATAGAAACCCGTCTCAAATACTATTGGTGCAGTGAAGACAATAAACGAAGAGAGGACACAGAACTGCTCCGGGAGCCAGGTTACAACCCTTAAACCAAACAAGGACCGGGGTTGTAACCCTTCGCCTGAACAGAACTGGACCCCTGATCTTTATTGCTAAGGCCAGTATAAATAATCATGGTATTAAGGTAAGGTAAAACATGACGAACATGGCATGGGATTGCAATAAGACAATAAACGAAGAGAGGACACAGAACTGCTCCGGGAGCCAAGTTACAACCCTTAAACCAAACAAGGACCAGGGTTGTAACCCTTCGCCTGAACAGAACTGGACCTCCGATCGTTATTGTTAAGGCAAGCATCAATAATCATGTCATGTCACAATCTTGCACAGGATCAGGATAAGACTAAGCTGGAATAAACTACATCCAATCAATCACGGCCAATCAAGAGTACGGCTTGATAGTTTTAACTAACTAGGGTTATCACATGCCTAGTTACTAGCAAGATGCAATGAGATTATCCCAACAGCCACAAGCCCTGTAGACCATTCGGTTATCCAAGTCGAATGTCCGTTTAGGAAGAATGCAACACATGACTGTGTGCTGGAAATGTGCCCTACTCGTCGGTAGGCTACAAGTCCACTGAATGCGCCCAAATAACGGGATTGCCTGTAGCTGGGAATCTCTTCATGACTACTGAATCATTCTAGTTAATTAGCCTTAGTCAATTTCAGTAGGTACCCCTGACCGTGGTACTCAGGGGTCCCCATCCTAGACATGATGCAAGACAGTACTAGTTTATTTGTACAAACACAATCGCCCACGGTGTCCAAGTCTTTTATACTTGTCATGTCAGGCTAGCTGCCGTAACAGCATGCCGAGATATATCATGTCAGTTTACTTGTCAAGAGTGCGCCATAGCGGACCACTATCGTGTTCTATTCTTACAATATTATGAATGAGAGAAACTTGTATAAAATAACTAGTGACATATTCTTGATGCCAAGGAAATGATCTACAACTTCCACGTTGAAAGTTGGAAGAAATTCGAGCCATAATTCAGTCAATTAGGACATATAACAGTTAGAAATAGTCAAAATATGCATTATGCAGCCTATTCTGCGATACCATATGCGGCCAACTGCGACATGCGGCTTATGCGGCTCAACTGCGATATCATATGCGGCCTACTGCGACATGCAGCTCATGCAGCTCAACTGCGGCATGCTATGCGGCCAACTGCGACATGCGGCTCATGCGGCTCAACTGCGACATCATATGCGGCCAACTGCGACATGCGGCTCATGCGGCTCGACTGCGACATGCTATGCGGCCAACTGCGACATGCGGCTCATGCGGCTCGACTGCGACATGCTATACGGCCAACTGCGACATGCGGCTCATGCGGCTCGACTGCGACATGCTATGCGGCCAACTGCGACATGCGGCTCATGCGGCTCAACTGCGACATCATATGCGGCCAACTGCGACATATGTCTCATGCTGCAGATGAACATAGAAGTTTGACCAAAATTATTTTGGCCATAACTTCCTCATCCGAAGTCGAAATCAAGCGAAACAAAAGCCAAAACTGCATGAAATTGAATTCTCTACAACATAGAACCATTAGTTTTCGAAAATAACCAAGTTTTAGAGATCAAAACCAAGAAAACCGAAAAGTTATAAACTTAGATCTACAAGAAATTATCCATCAAAATGAAAAAGGCCAAGTTCTAAAGAGTCTTAAAATCAAGTAAGGAAGAGAATGGAACAATAAAACTTGAGATCCAACATGAAGCAAGTTTACACTTGCCTAGCTCTCTTTCCTGGTAGGTAGAAGAGTAATGGTGGAGAAGAAGAAATGAAGGAGAAGAATAAATGAAGAGAGAGAGAGAGAGAGTTAGGTAGAAATATAAATGAGGGTGGTGGTGGTAGGTGGGGTTTTTCTTTTGGTTCATGGTGAACCCAAAAGCAAACCAAACCAAGCTAAGCCGGACCAAGCTAAGCCATAACCAATGACATGCCAAAATAACCATACAGGAAAATACGCAAATAACCATACAAGAAAATACGCAAATACGAGTCAAGAATACGTACACGTATACCAAGATACGTAATACAAACTATAGGCATTACATGACCTGAGCCAAATAAGCGTCGATATTCTGGAGTGCTTCGCTCAGTGCGACGCGAACATCCTTGGAGAGTCTCAAGAGCTTATATAATGACAATTTGGCTGGTGTGTTGGCCAATTATGCCAGGATGTCAAAATTGTAAGGCCTTTCCAGTCCCTGAGGTGCGTCTTTACGGAGCGGCTTGTCGAAGCGGGTCTCCTTTGGCTTAGGCTTGTCGGCCGACGGAGGCTGAGAAGGTCCTGGGGCATCAGGAGTGGCCGGCTGACGTTCTTTAGCCGAGTTACCCGGTATAGGTTGAGATTGTGCATCGGACCGGGTAACGACAGTTGTTGTTTCTTCGATGCCGGCTGAGATTGTGTGGCAGGACTTAGCTTTTCCACCGTTCTTCTTGTCGGTAGAGGATGATGCTGACTGGGTTACTTCAGGCACCAAGTCCGGGTGGACCCACATGACCTCCCCTCGTGACGTGGTGAGGGGCACCAGCCCAGTTCTCTGGTCTCGGGGAGGGGAAAGATTAGTGACCTCCATTGTTGCCCAAGGGACGGGTACTACGTGTTTGCTATTGATTATAAAAGTACAGAACAATTATAGGAGGACTGAACTTAGACTCACAATACAAACTCGCTCGTACAAAGAAAGCCTAGGGATGAAAACCTAGGTACAGCAGTCTAAGTACGATTGTTTATTTTAGATTCTGGGGGGTGACGATAGAGGCTCAGGAAAGCGACGGTCGCTCTGCCTTACTCCTTGGACGATCGGTACGCAGCCTTGACTCGGGGAAGATCTGCTTGGTCGTTGACGAAGAAATGCCTTCTTGCTCTCTCTGATTGCTCTCCTGGTTTCTCTCTCTCTGTGTATATTCTCTCTCTGACTATGGGGGAAGTCTCTCTGTGTATACGTATTCTTCTCTAGTTTTTTTCTTTTGTATATCTCTCTATATCCTACAAGGGAATGGCACCTTGCTATTTATAATAGTGGGATGTGATCACTAGGGTTGCCAATGATTAGCTCTTGGAGATGGCGGCGGCCTGGGGATTGATCAATCCAGGCCGTTCGTTTCTGATTGTGACGAATCAGAACCATTAAGGGTAGATTACACCAAATCTCCATTAGCAATTAATGCTGATTGGTATAAATCTTCCTTATAATGATTCTCTAATATCTGCGAATAAATCAAATTTATTCTCCTGCCACGTGACCCAGATCATTGGGATTCGACCCGATCTTGGATTACCATAAATCTGGGAGATTGATCGGCTGAGGACACGTGTCCTGAGAGCCCATGGTGAGACTGGAACCGCATGCAAATTGGACCGCATGAGATTTAGGCCGCATAAATTTTAGGCCACATAAGACTTGGGACACGTGTCAGGGCTGTCTGGGCAGTGGCCCCCTCCTTCAGACTTCTGAACCATATGATGAGCCGCATGAACCGCATAATGGTGTGTCTGCTTGAGCCGCATGGGCATGATCTTCTTGAGCCGCATAGGGATGATTACACTCGAGCCGCATGGGACAGCTTCACTCTGAACCGTATGGGAAGTCTTCACTTCGAGCCGCATAAGCACACCCACGTGGCAGGGCCACGTGGTATTTTGTTACTCTCGGAGGATCGTGTCAGAGATTTCTTTCTCTTTCCTAGAGATTCATCATCATGACAGAGTCATAATTACCTGCTTTGGTGTCAGGTCTGTCAACTTTTCAGAGGGGTCAGCCGTCAAAGCAATTAATACAGCATGGATCGGAGGGGAGCACTGTCACGCCACATGTCTTCTGAACCGCATGGAATGCCTCCGACCGCATAGCTCCTTATGCCGCATGACTCCCTGAGCCGCATGCGTTTTCTGAGCCGCATGGGTCTTTCTTGGCCGCATGAGTCAATTTCTTTAGTATTTTCCATGCTTCTACAGGACCCCCTTCAAAGTTTTCAATTTGTAAAATTGAAATACTTTGAACAAGAAGCATGGACGTATTAGCCACATATGTAATCCCGACCGCATAGATGTCCTGGCTGCTTGGATGTGTTATTTGTATGACTATTTCAGCCGCATGGGGTGTGTTAGCCGCATAGATGGTACAGTCCACATGTGCGGGTCTTTATTTATCTCCAAGTTGCTTCAGCACCGTCTTTATAGGGGGAATCTCAAGGGTCAGTTCATTAAATCTTTTTGGATTTGGTGCCTTGGGTGAATCTTGGAGACGAAACCCAAGGAGTCGGTTTCGCTCTTCAAGAGTCGGTTATTGGCCCACGTGTCCGCCTACTCCCCTCCTCCTATAAATAGGAGGGGTTTGAAGAGAGAGAGAAGACTTCTTTATTTTTTTCTTCTCTTTATCTCGCTTGCCTTTCTTTTCTTCGATAATTAATGGCTCCCAAGAAGATCATGGCAGTGAAGGGCAAGAAGGCGGCCTCCACTTCCACCTTGGGTGCGGTTGCTGCCCCGCCCGTCGTCGTGCCTGCTGTTCATCCTGACGTCCATCCCCCCATTGTTGGTAAGGACAATGTATGAATTAAGGAACCCCAACCGCCATGGCTACGTCGCATACTTTATGCACGAGCCTTTGTAAATCGTATGTTCGCCCTACGGCTGAGCTGCGAACCGCATAAGAAAAATCATTGTGTCTGTATGTGTGCCTTATTAGTGAAACCACATAGGTGGCGCATAGACTTTTATTGTGCGGAGCCGCATAAGCAGTCTTCTGAACTGGAGCCGCATGGGGCTTTCTGGAGCCGCATAAGTCTTCTGAGAACTTCATGGGGGGCATGGATATTTTCTTGAGCCGCATGTGGTTTGAAAACACCTAATCAGCTCTTTTTTTATTCTCTGTTTAACTTATTTTTTCTTTGTCTGTTCTTCAGTGAATTTGTCGGTTAACGCCGCCGAAGAACTCTTGGTGGGTAGCGCTCAAGCTGCTCTCGGCTATAGGTACGACCATATTGTTCAGCACGTGGCGGATCAGTTTCCGAGCGATGAGCCTGTGGCCAGATTGAATGCCATCAAGAATCAGCCTTTCCATTTCCTTAATGCTATGATGAACTCCGGGAAATTCGAAGGAGAGTTTTTGAAGCCTGTGTTCTTTTTTGGAGACGCCTTGACCGTGGAGAATGATCATGTTCTGGAGGTGTCGGAGGATTGGAATTTTGTTTCTAACGGGATGGCGATCCGCATCCCTCAGATGGAGCAACACTTTCCATTATCTTGGTTCAATATGCTCCCTTTGGACCGGAAGATGGAGGGGACTCTAACCCCTACCAGGAGTGGGATGTTCGTGGGGAACATCCGTTATAATAACCATCTGAAGTCCATGGTTGCTGGCAAGGTGCATACCAGTTGTTCTGTGACAGGGTTGGTCCCAGGTTCTTTCCTGAATGTGGCAGGTCCTAACTTCACGTTTTCTACCGCCGAAACTTTTATAAATCGACTTGCCCGGAAAGGCTTCTATCCCGCTGGTCGGTTGACGTTTCCTGGTTGGATACACCCTATTCCCTCGTGGATCAATTTATCTACCTGGATCCTGCAGAAGTATGAGGCTTTTTTGTGCGAGATTGGCCTGTACCATGCTATCCGAGGTACCAGTCATGGCTTGTTCATAAACAAGAAGCTATTCATGTCCTTGCTGGAAATGTATAATTGTCGTACAGGGACCTTTTACACACCTGTAGGGGAGATGGGACTTGCGCTCCATGAAATGCATGCGGTCTCCAAGCTTCCTTGGGGGGACGAAGCGTTTGAAGCAAATACTCCCACTAATGAGGAACTCGAAGATTTGGAACGACGGTATCCTGGCTTTGCAGCCCTTTACCAGGAGATATTGTGTCATTATAACACATGCCATCAGATAACCCGCAAGAATAACCTGGAAGGGAATGCTCCCCACACCAAAGACTGGGTGCATTATCTCTTCTCAGCAGATGCCTCAGGTCTGGTTACCTCTCGTCGCCCTAGGTCTCGGGAGGCGGTCAAAGAATTGGTGTCATCTACTAGTGGCAGATTCGGGAGCCAAACCGACACTTTCGATTACTTTTACCAGGATACTCAAGAGCTATCTGAGAAAGCGCTTCTGGCGAGATTTTTGATGATCTGGCTACGAAATTGTGTAGTCTCGGGAGGAACCGGTTCTATTAAGAGAATTAGTTGTAACTTCATCCTTCCGGCTGTGAAATTAGTCTTGCGAATCAGGCTAGCTCTCCTTCCGGCTATGGTGTATAGCATACACCGTGGCCTTCGTACCTTCACGTCCAAAGTCATTGCCCGCGATGTGACCAAGGATTTTGAACGAACTGAGTTACCTTATCATTATTTGATGGGGTGGCTGCTGATATATTATCCATCTTTGATGAGGTCGGGCTCTGAGGGCGGTGTGACTGATGATGACGCCCTTATTTTCCGTTACCGTGATGAGCCTTGGGAATGTGAGGCCATACGGGTTTGCCGGATGGTCTTGGCAAGGGTAGATAAGTATCATATTTTCGTATCCGTCCCTCGCTTTTCTGCCAGGGACATAGAGACTGTGCATATAGACGGCATTGCGCCTCCTCAACTTCTGGATGGCCAGATGCTCTTATGGTTGCGTAACATCCGTCCCTCATATCTGGTGTACCATAACCGCAATGTTGTTTTTTTGGAGCCGTATCTGCCTAGCAGGTTTGCCCGACAGTTTGGGTACAGCCAACTTTGTTTAGACAGCCCCAGCTCTTGTCTGGGTTATGAGGGAAGTCTTCTTGATGGTATCAGAGCTTGGCAATATTATGATTCGTTCCATACTCGCACCATTTTCTCGGTCCCTGCTATTAAGGAGTCAGTGGAGATCTTGTATATGGCGGCTCTGTATCATGTCATGGCGAACAAGCCCCCGGTCGATTTTAACCCAGGTACCAGTTTTATTGCTGGCACCGGTCTGGAGGAAGGCTCTCAAGGGGCCAAGAAAAGAAAGACTAGAGCCGAAGTGCCAGATTTGGATTCCGCTGCTGAAGGTGATGAAGGCAACGAGCATAATGAAGATGACTCTATCCTTCCAGTGGTAGGCACAGAGGTGGGTCAGTTGCATGTTTTGTCAGATGAGATGCTGAAGGATCAGTCCCTTATTGCGCCTGGTCCTATCCCGAAACGTAGTAGGCAGGTTCCTCCTGTAGGCAGTATTTCTCGATCCCGGAAGCTGGTTGCGACTAGGCACCGTCCGCCAGCCACAAAAGAGAGTGGAGAAGAAGTCAATCCTGCGTCAGAGGTAACAAAACTGCTCTCGATCCCTTCTTCCTTCTTTCCTTTGAGTTTCAATCCTGATTGTCTTCGTTCCCTCTTTTAGGTGTCGGGGGAAGAAGAAGAGTTTCAGGATGTCGAGACGTGTTCCCCAGTAGAGTCGCCATCGTGTTTGCCATTGATTGTAAAAGTACAGAACAATTATCGGAGGACTGAACTTAGACTCACAATACAAACTCGCTCGTACAAAGAAAGCCTAGGGACGAAAACCTAGGTACAGCAGTCTAAGTACGATTGTTTATTTTAGATTCTGGGGGGTGACGATAGAGGCTCGGGAAAGCGACGGCCGCTCTGCCTTACTCCTTGGACGATCGGTATGCAGCCTTGACTCGGGGAAGATCTGCTTGGTCGTTGACGAAGAAATGCCTTCTTGCTCTCTCTCTGATTGCTCTCCTGGCTTCTCTCTCTCTGTGTATATTCTCTCTCTGACTATGGAGGAAGTCTCTCTGTGTATACGTATTCTTCTCTGGTTTTTTTCTTTTGTATATCTCTCTATATCCTACAAGGGAATGTCACCTTGCTATTTATAATAGTGGGATGTGATCACTAGGGTTGCCAATGATTAGCTCTTGGAGATGGCGGCGGCCTGGGGATTAATCAATCCAGGCCGTTCGTTTCTGATTGTGACGAATCAGAACTATTAAGGGTAGATTACACCAAATCCCCATTAGCAATTAATGCTGATTGGTATAAATCTTCCTTATAATGATTCTCTAATATCTGCGAATAAATCAAATTTATTCTCCTGTCACGTGCCCCAGATCATTGGGATTCGACCCGATCTTGGATTACCATAAATCTGGAAGATTGATCGGCTGAGGACACGTGTCCTGAGAGCCCATGGTGAGACTGGAACCGCATGCAGATTGGACCGCATGAGATTTAGGCCGCATAAATTTTGGGCCGCATAAGACTTGGGACACGTGTCAGGGCTGTCTGGGCAGTGGCCCCCTCCTTCAGACTTCTGAACCATATGATGGGCCGCATGAACCGTATAATGGTGTGTCTGCTTGAGCCGCATGGGCATGATCTTCTTGAGCTGCATAGGGATGATTACACTCGAGCCGCATGGGACAGCTTCAATCTGAACCGCATGGGAAGTCTTCACTTCGAGCCGCATAAGCACACCCACGTGGCAGGGCCACGTGGCATTTTGTTGCTCTCGGGGGATCGTGTCAGAGATTTCTTTCTCTTCCCTAGAGATTCATCATCATGACAGAGTCATAATTACCTGCTTTGGTGTCAGGTCTGTCAACTTTTCAGAGGGGTCAGCCGTCAAAGCAATTAATGCAGCATGGATCGGAGGGAAGCATTGTCATGCCACATGTCTTCTAAACCGCATGGAATGCCTCCGACCGCATAGCTCCTTATGCCGTATGACTCCCTGAGCCGCATGCATTTTCTGAGCCGCATGGGTCTTTCTTGGCCGCATGAGTCAATTTCTTTAGTATTTTCCATGCTTCTACACTACGTTATCTTGAGTTCTCGTTGGAAGGAAGCTACCGAATTGTACCGACACCATATTGGCAGCCACAGTTACCTCTTCGAAATCAATGGCCAGAGCCTTGGAATCGATGAGGTTCTGGATGTACCGCTTCAATTGAAAGCAGTCTTGAGTGGCGTGGTGGACGTAACGGTGGAAGTGAAAGTACTTCGGGTTCTCTATCTCTGCAGGTCGAGGTTCACATCTCGACAGAGAGAGCTGAATTCTATCTCCTTGCAAGAGCATGTCAAAGATGGGCTTGACATGGTTATCCTCGAAGGAGTAAGTCACCTGAGGCCACTGCTTCTCTACCTGCTTTGGTTCAGGCTTCTGGGCTGTATCAGCCACCATAGCCTGTTTGCCTTTGGTGTCTCGGTTGTTAGAGGAACTACCGCCGTTTTTGTTGTTGGCATTAGGGCATTTGCCCTTATCCTCTCCATCCGAGATATGCAATCCCAGTTGACGAGCCTTCTTCAATTTTGCTTCTGCGCTAGTGGCGCTGATGATGAAGGTCTTTCAGTCCTTAAATTGACTTTCGCCCATACAGAGGCTGATTGTGGGGAGCAGCTTCTTTTGGCAAATCTCACTTAAAGAAGAGTCCGGGTTACTGGAGGGCAATTTCATCGCGGTTTGGCAAAACCGCTCAATGTAATTCCTCGTCAGTTCTTTTTCTCCTTGAACAACGTTCATGAGGGTTGACATTGTCACATCTTGTCCCACCTCGTAGAACCTTTCTAGGAACATATGTTTAAAGCCGGCAAAGAAATGGATGCAGTTATCCGGCAAGTTGCGGTACCAGTCGAACACGACCCCCTCTAATTCCCCGATGAACAATCGTATGAGGATGGCGTCGTCATGCGGTATATAGTCTGTTGTGACCTCGAAGTAGGTCATATACCGGCTCGCAGAGGTCTTCCTGTCATATGGATTGATATTGAATGGTTTGTATCGTGGAGGGAAGGGGACATCTCTCTATGCAGCGGGATACGGCTGTCGTATCCTGAGGTCCTGAGAGGATTTTCGGGCGTGGAACATTGCACGGAGCTCCTGGACTTCTCTTCTCGCCTTCCTAGCCTCTTCTGCAGAAGTGGGAGCCGACATTCCGGGTGGATTGCCGCCCGGGGTTGGCGCAGTTGTGTTTGAGTCCGCATTGACGGCGGGACCCAAGCTTGTTTGGCCAGGTATCCTTCCTTAGAGAGCCGGTACGGCCGCCTTGATCTCGTCCACTGACTTAACCAAGGTTTGAAGTATGGCCTCAAGAGTGTCGAGGCACTGCCGTTGGCCTCAAGAGTGTCGAGGCGCTGCCGTTCACTGGAACCGTCTTGGCCATTCTCAGTCATGAATGTCGTTCTCACATGAGAAGAAGTGGAAGGAACCGTAGAAGACGTGCCCTCCGAATCATACCCTCGCATAGATAAGTCATCGAGGTATGTGGGAATATCCTCCTCTGGTTCGGACTCGGAGGAAGTGCCACCCCCTGCATAGGAGGTTGCCTCGTCTTGGCACTTGTGGACATTTTTAGGGACGTCTGAGTCTGTTGGAGGGATTGTTTCTCCTGGTTTATCTTCTTGAAACACCGAATTATTGTGGATGTTTCGAGGAGTGCTACCCCCAGCTTTAACTATCCCCAGGGATGTAGATGACGAATCTTCCAGTGTTGAAGATTTCGTCTTTGAGCGGGTATCTTGATAAACTCCTCCTGTGATGGCTGTGGACAACCGCTTAGATGAGAGTTTCTTGGCCGTGCTGGTTGAAATTGTCGGGCTGGAGGTATTTATCTTCTTCCCTCCTTTGCCGATAGGGATTTTTCGGGCAGAGTTATAGGAGGCGAAAGGAAGCGCCTCGTCTCCCGAGCTTTGTTGTAGGACCGGTCCCGGCTGCTGCAGTCATCGGAAGATGGACTGCCGGTCCTCTTGTACTGCTGTCTTGTTGCAGCAGCAATTGATAATGACTTGAGTGCAGTGACGTCCATGGAAGGACTCTATGCACACCAAGGTTTCTTCTCTTTCCTTACGCTTGTGAAGGATCACATCTCGCAAGTCAAGGACATCTCGATCAACCTTTACACTCGTTTTGTGGGCTCGAGTATCCCAAGCACACGAGTGCGTTGGTATCATGTTCGCTCCCTGATGCGGGGCTAGTAAAAGCACTTGCCCTCGATCATTGTTGGAAGACTCTTTGGAACCACCTTGTTCGTTTGGCGCCGGGGGCTGGACACGGGCGGTTCGATACACCTTTCCATCAGAGGCCCGCATAATAGTTAGCGGGACTCTCTGATGGTCAGAGGTTGGGACAGCTGACTGAGCTCGACGAGCCCGCACTGTCCTAGACTTCTTCGTTCTAGCACCCAAGGGCGCGTAGTAGGAAGAGTTCAAACTGTGCCGTATAGGGTCTGGCATATCCTCATTGGAGGTTCTGATGTCAGGACAGCATAAGAGGCGGTCGAAGACTGAACCCGAGCCGCATAGGATAGATGGCCGACGGCCAGGATTGGATGCCGCATAGGTCATCTCCCTGCGGCTAGGGTTGGTGGCCGCATAGGCATTCTGCATGCGGCTAGGATTGGTGGTCGTATGAGCTTTCTACATGCGGCTGGGATTGGTGGCCGCATATGCGTTCTTCCTGCGGCCTGTACCCTTATACGGCTTCTTCCTGGACCGCATAGAGTTTTCATTTGCTCCCACAAGTCCAGCATCGTAGTGTTTTTCTTTGCCGGACGTGGGGACAGCAGGGTCCTTTGCGGCCTGAAGTGGGGCCGCATGTGAGTCTTCTTCGCCGTCTTGGGCAGCAGAGAACACTTCTTCCAGAGCTTGGGGAGGGGCAACGGTTTTGGGCCTCCACGCCCTACGGGCCTTCTTTGGGCCGACTTGCTTCTGGATGGGGCTAGCGCTCCCCTCGGAGAGCATCTCTTCAAACGCTTGCTGGTCGAAGCGAACAACCAACATCTGTTGCGTGGAGCCGAGTTTGACTGTGTCCGATTGCGTCACCAACTTCGCAGCAGTGGAGAAGTTAGTCCCTAGCAGAGTCGCCATCGTGTTTGCCATTGATTGTCGTAGAACAGAATAGTTTTATAGGAGTACTGAACTTTGACTCACAATTACAAACTTGCTTGTACAAAAGAGAGCCTAGGAACAAAACCTAGGAAAAGCAATCTAAGTATAATTATTTAGTTTAGATTCTGGGGGGTGACGGTAGAGGCTCGGGAAAGTGCTATCAACTCTGCCTTACTCCTTGGACGATCGAACGTAACCTCAGCTCCGGTGAAGAAATTCTCTCTCTCTGCCCGGGTGTGTGTGTATCTCTCTGTGTGTGTCTCTGTGTAAGGGAACAGCACCTTTCTATTTATAAGAATTCATGAGTAATGGAATGTACAGCTACGTGGCTAATTTTGGGCCACATCCTTGTAACTGTGCCTCGAGAAGTGGGCAGCTGGGGATTGGTTAAGATTGATCATGATCTGTTTGTTGCACTAAATTCGAACTGTTAAGACTTGGTCAATTTCTGCCACGTGTCTCAACTTCTACTCTTTGGCGAGCCGCATGAATGATGCATCATGACTGAGCCGCATGAAGGACTGTCCCATAGTCGAGCCGCATGAAGAGTGTCTCATGACCGGGCCGCATTGTTTACAAAAACAAAAGTATGAAACTTTATTGATACAAACTTTGTAAAGATTACAAAAATTCTGGGAAAGTACAACTGTAGGAATCCAATCTAGAAGACGATTGCTTTATCCCTTGGGAGATGTGAACTTTGAAGACGATAGCCTCTGAAGTTGAAGGCAAAAGCCTCGGAAGAATGCAGCAGCACTTGGGCAAGAACTCCTGAACTCTCTGATATTTCTGAACTTTATGTCTGATCCCCTTGAATGAAGACTTGAAACTCTATTTATAGAGTTCTGGAAATAACTAATTTTTAGTTATTTTGAATGGCGCAAGTTGGATTGCGCAGGAACTGGATTGCGCAACATCAGATTGCGCAGGCAGTTGTCTGGTCATGGGCCAACTGTCTTGGACACATGACATCATTTGATTGAAATACGCATGATCATGTGAAGACGATTGCCACGTAACGAGCAATTGATGGCATGAATGCCACGTGTACTTTTGTCAGTTGTCATGATGAAGTGCGCCACATGAATTGCGCTGACTTCGGATTGCGCTGAGATGGATTGCGATGGGCCGGATTGCGCAGGCACTGGATTACGCTGCATGTACAGCTGTCCAACTACCCTCGAGCGCTGTGTGATACAATAAACGAACAGTCTCCTCGTTCTTTGTGCTGTCAGCTGTCAGAAAGATTTAATTTTGTCAGATAATGATGACATTGCCACGTCAGCCTGCGCAGTTGAAAGTGTGCGCAATCTGATGTCTGCGCAGTTCATTTGAAAGTTGTATTTCTTGATTTTTTGACTTTGTTAATAGGTGCTACTTGATTTTTTAGGACCTACAAGACCCCCTTCAAAGTTTTCGAAAGTTGAATTTATTCAAAGTTTCGAAATACTTCGAATTTCAAATTTTAAAATCAAGTTGCGCATACGTGAGCTGTCTGCGCAATTGTCCCGCTTTTTCGGCGCAATCTGAGACGGCCGTTCCCCTTTGAAAAACTATAAATAGTTCCTCATTCTCTCACTGTTATTCTTTACTTGCTTTCGAATTCCAAAAGAGAAACTTCTTGAGCTTTTCCGATTCTCCTCATCGATATCCATGGCCCCCAAACGATCCTCCGTCGCTGCCAAGGGCAAGGCCCCCGCCGAGTCTTCGACTAGGGTTGTGCCCCGTCCTTCTCGATATGAGACTGCGCATCCCGCTTTGCTAGGTAGATGACACAATCGAAAAAACTCTCTTTAGGGTTCTTCGACTTCACTGATCTTCAAAATCCATCTCTTTTTAGAGATGTGATCATACTGCGCCACCCTCTTTAGGGTTTTGGTTGCACGAACTAGTTATTCTTCATTTTTATGAAGAATATCTTCTTGCACAATCGGTTGAATTGCGCTGGCAAAAGTCAGCACAATCGGCTGATTTGCGCAAGCTTTATCAGCGCAATCTGATGGTTGTGCAATCTGACGGTTGCGCAATCTGATGGTTGCACAATCTGATGGTTGCGCAGTCTGATGGTTGCGCAATCTGATGACAGAATTTTCTGACTTTGACTTGTACTAAATTCTGCTTTCTCTGTTTTGATGCAGTGAATACCAGAGAAGATCCCGAATATGAAACTTTTGTGGTAACTTTATCTGATCCAGATTTCAAAGAAGATCTATCTCATGTACTATTTCCCCAGTATGCACTTCCATCATCTCGTCAGGCCATTTTGATAGCACAATACAACGAGACTCTGCTAAGTCTGATAAATGGACAGCCTTTGCAATCTGCTGACGCTGTCACCCATAGAAAGCCTATGTTCCTCTTCGGAGATGCTATTGATAAAAGTTCTCAACCACGACCTAGAGTTGAATCGAGAACTTTTCAATGGAAGGAGAAATTGATCAAGTTACCAGACTTAGCAAGATGTCTTTCTCTAGCAAGGTATGCTCATACGAGCCATCCAAGGAGAATGGAATGGGACATCACTCCTTTGCAACAGGCACGGACTGGAAGGATCTGTGTTAAGAAAGGTCCGAACAACCTGGACATGTTCTACAGTTCTTTCGAACGTCACAGCACTTTGTTGAGGGGGTTTAAACCAGGTTGTATTCCCCCCGAAAACTCGTCTTTGCTACTACCGGTAAGGACACCGATTTTCGCCAATGAATATGCCAAAGCAGAGGGTAAATATCCGGATCAAGACATCCGGTTGACAGGTCTGGTAAACCCAGACATCAAAAGATGGAGTTGTATAGCTATCTGGATACTGGTCCAGTTTGAAGATAAACTCAAAGAAATTGAGCTGTATAATGCGGTTCACGCTACTGTATACGGCTTCTTCCCAAATCCTCATATGTTCTTGGCTCTAGCAGAGAGGTACAATTACAGAACAGGGACGTTTATGACGCCCCTTGGAGAAATGGGCTTGGCTCTACATGAGATGAAGTACATCTCATATTTACCAATGGGTGAGTTGCCTTACGAGGAGTACGTCCCGACTAATGACGAATTAGATAGACTTCGTCGAGAGAATCCAAAGATGGTAGAAGTCTTTGATGAGCTTTTGTGCCATTATAACATATGCTTGTTATATTATCAAAGCGGCTCTTCTGGCACGTGCTATTCGTCCTAATGGTTGACTTATCTTTTTCTCAACCACATTATTGATAAAAAGAAAAAAGATCATGACCCATGTAACCCTGATTTCTTCAATCCCCTCGACAACAGTAAAGTTATAAAACTGATGGAGGAGAACAAGAGAATGGATATCAGGGTTGAGGATGAACATCAATATCCTCCTCTTAAGGCTGGAGACTTTGTGGAGAGCTTCATAAGAATGGGCTACAGGTCCATGTCCAAACAAGGCCAGCTGGCAGGATTCTTGACGTACTGGCTACGTCGATTCGTTGTGCTTGGAGCCAGTGCAGTAGACCGCTTTCATCGCGGTATTCTTTTTGCAGCTGTCCGGTTAGTCTTCGGCTACCGGTTGGACTTACTTTCAGCAATGACCTGTAGTATAAACGCGGGTCTTCGTCTGTATCTTGATGCTATGATCAAGTGTAAGGGTGATAAGGTGACTTCCCCAGACTAGAGTTACCTTACACATATTTATTCGGATGGTTGCTCTTGCATCATCCATCCTTGATGAACCCTGCCATGGGAGCAGTTGGTAGCAGTTTTCTACGCAGATTCTCACAAAGCAGATGGATATATACTAGTTTGAGGGACTGCAGAAGAACTCTGAACCTCGGCAAAGGATAAAATTTTCTTTGCACTCCCCCTCCAACTGGTTATGAACACATGGCAGCGAATCTGATCGACCTGGGGAGGCAACCAATAGGTCGGGTATCTTTTGAATGGCTGAAGACAATCAGGCCATCCCATCTAGTATATAGATTTGAAGAAGAATGCTTTCTTGAACCTTATCGCCGGGCCGCTTCGCTCGTCAGTTTGGGTATGACCAGTTTTATGTAGGTAACGCCATCACGTGCCTACAAGGAAAAGGTTATTTGATTGATGGTACCCGGGCCTGGGCTTACTATAATGCTCGAGACACAAAGACTGTGTTCTCGATGCCCAATAGAACTGATGCTGGTCCAAGAATGTTATATACTTATTCTCAGTTTTAAACAGCTGCAAATACATTTGCTGAAAACTATAGCCTTGTTGATAGTTTTGCAACAGCAAATCGTCTGAAGAGAAGAGCAACTGATATATTGGCTCCAAATAACGATGAAGAACATGAGCCAATGGACGATCCCTTGGAATCTTCTAGGGAAGTCAATTTCCCTGAGGAAGTTAACTAGCCTTTAAGAATTTCTCTAAAGGTTGTTAAGTCTCCAGTTAAAGAGAAAAAGAGAAGGAAAGAAGAGCCTTCTTCTCCTGCTATGAAGAAGAAATTGATCTTGGAACATTCTTCAGAGAAGGTTACCACCAGATCGCAATCCAGACAATTGGCTGAGTCTACTCGAGATGAAGCCGCTACACCGACTTCCGTTCAGAAACAAGCCGATGTAGTAAACATAGAGAGCCCTGAGAGGCCTCTACATAGAAGGAAGAAGCTGGCCCATAGAAGACAGAAGATAACGGTTTCTCCTTCGAGGCAAATTTTATCTTCAGTAGTGATGAATGCCATGGCTGGAACCACCCTACCATCTCCTACCCCTATTTCTGAGTCTGGGCATAAAACTCCTAGTCCAGAACGAAGGGAAGAGATTGAGCAGATTGAAGAGAGAAATGAGGCCGTAGAGCCTAGAGAAAATATTGCTGAGACAGAACATGAAGCTTTGCCATCTCCTTTATCGACGATGGATACTACTCAACTTTCTGCTACACCGGGAGCAACCCTCGAGGAAGAGGATCGTTTGATGATCGCAGCTTTATATGACTGTGACTTCGGTTATCAAGAAGAAACTGATCATGCCGCTGCTGCTAGTGAAGAGGCTCCCGAGGACAGCGAGAACGAGGAAAGCACCTCATCAGAAGCTGCTGATGAGACACAAAATCCGGAAGAGAATGTTGATATCCAGACATCTCCTCGAGCTATTGATGACACTTCGACTCCTGAAAAGGAGGCTGAGGTGCCGATATCTCCAGAGAAGGTTGCTGATGAAGAAGTGGATTTGGAGGAAACTCCAGTTGTTGCTCCCGAAGGTATTGTAATGAAATTAGCGATCTTCTTTTAATAAATAGCTTGATAGCTAACATTTTTATTCTTATCCATACAGAACCTGGATCTTCTCTTGCTCCTCCAACATGCATGGACATAGTACTAGCGACGACAATTGCTAGTAGCAGTCGCCATTTATCTTGTGGCTCTGAAGCAGGAAGTAGTCAGGCCATAGTGTCTGAGGCTACTTCTGCTCAACTAGAATCTGTACCAACCGATGATAGGCCTGTCGCCGGACCGAACCATGGTAAGATTATTTTCACTTTTGATTCTCTTGGATAATAGTAAATGACAGGCAGAATGACAATATTTAATTTTGCAGAAGAACAACCAGGAGGAGCAACTAGCTCCACTCTAGTTCCCTTATTCAAAGAGCCTACTGTTCGAGAAATTGAACGTCCTGCTGCCTCGTCATCAACAGGAGTTGCTGCGACTCCTGGTGCTCTGGCGATTAATCAGCTTGTCATCCAATCATTCACCAAATGCTTCTTCGAGTCCTTGGGGCCTTTGATCAATAGAATGATGGACAAAGAAGATGTTGATTTTTATATGGTTAGAGGTCCGACCTCTTTCTTAGTAAAGGCCATCCGAGAGCAAGGTGACGAGCCCCAGGCCACTTTCCTTGACCACATATTAAATGAGCTGGAAGCTTCAATAAAGAACTATAAAGAGCTCAATAAGGGGGAAATAGAACTCTTAGTACAAGCAGAGTTTGAACAGATGGCTCAGGCAGCTGCAGTTGAAAGAGTAAACTTCCAGAATCTCTTGGATGCCTATTCTACTAAATCTGCTGAATATAATTCCAAGTGGAATCGGTGATCTCAACTGCTGAAAGAAAAGAGAGAAGGATTGCCGAGCTGAAAGTGGAGATTGCTCGTCTCCAAAAGGAATTGGAAAATGAAGTTACCGAGCATAAGACTATAGTCCAACAAATTAGTGGTCTAACTCAGGAAAGAGACGAGTATGTAGCAGCTCATGATGCTGAAATCACTCGCCGAATGGTAACCATGCCCATTTTTAATGAAGAATCTGGGATGGAAGAGGCCAGGAGGAGAGTGATGGCATCTCGCAAAGAACGGTTGCAAATTCTGAAACAACAGATTACTAATCTGATGACGCCTCCGTCTCAGTAGAAAGAACATCTTGTATCTTTTTGTCTTTCTTTATGCTATGTATGTAATATCTTGAATTTTCATCAATAAAAGACATTTTTGTTGTGGCTCTATTATTTATTGCATATCTTGTTCAGATACAAATAATAGAGATAGAAAATATATTCAGAGGTATAAAACATGATATATTTCTTGATTCTAGAAAATAATCATATTCAAATATATCTGCTCAAAGGTAATATAGACGTGGCAAATATAATTTATTGAATATCACTATTTCAATAGACAACTTAATCGAAAACGACAAGTTGCTGGAATGAACGAACGAATCGTCAAATTGATTGAATGAACGGGTGAACCGTCGAGTGATGATGATGAATGAACGGGTAAACCGTCGAATGATTGTGGATGGTATGAACGGGTAAACCGTCGGATAGATATATGAACGGATGAACCATCAAAGGGGATGAATGTAATGAACGGACGAATCGTCGAATGATGATGAACGGACGAAACGTCAGATGATGATAATGAACGGACGAACCGTCAAATGATGATAATAATGAACGGACGAACCGTCAAATGAATATGTCGTTTTATTGTTTTGAGAATCTTCGCCTATAAATAGAACAGAAATTTGGAAGGAATGATCATTTCCACTTTTCAATATAAAGATGTCGTCTGGAGATGCATCCAAGAAGGCTGAAGTCACCCCAAAGGTTGAAGCGGGCACTGAAGAACGTCCTGCCGATCCAGTCCAACCAAAGCAGGAAGAAGTAGGCGAAGGTTCGTCTACACCCAAACCACCGCGGGATATCTTAGACTTTCTGCTTGAACCAGGCAAGACAGAAGAGGAGGACGCCATGAGGATAGCCGCTTGCAAGTTCTTGGTAGGCTCGAGCAAGGATGTCCTCGACTCTTTTGCTGATTATGTCTTTGATAAGGATGGCAGTGGTCCGCGTCCCAATGTTGAGAAGGACGATAGTGACCTTCCTTGATATCATGTAACATCATTTATGATAAAATAAAAATCAAACTTTATTTATGAACTGTCTGATCTTATTTACAGAAAATCTCTGTTACATTTATACATAATATTTCTTAAGAAATTTGCCATTGATAGGCATCATTGCAACTCGACCATCTAACTCTGAAAGTTGATAAGCTCCGTTTGAAAAGACTTTGCTGACAATATACGGTCCTTTCCACTTCGTATCAAACTTGCCTTTGCTCGAGTAAGTTATTGTCATAGGACGTCTTACTGTTAGAACAAGTTCTCCTTGCTGAAAGGCTCTGACTTTAACTTTGCGGTTGAAAGTCTTCGAAATATGGGCTTGGTATAACTCAATATGCTGTTGAGCCAATAGCCGCTTTTCATCGAGCTCTTCTAATTCTTGAAGTCGGAGGAGATCGTTATTCTCTGTAGTGAGTTCATTAGCAATGGCAATCCTTAAAGAAGGAATTTGAAGTTCTAGAGGAAGAACTGCTTCACAACCGTACACCAGAGAGAAAGGTGTAAAACCTGTAGGATTGCGGACTGTAGTGCGGTAAGCCTAAAGACATTCTCCAAGCTTTTCACTCCAGTTTCGTTTGTTAGTAGATATAAACTTCTTGACGAGCTTGATAATGGTTTTATTGAAAGCTTCAGCTAATCCATTAGCAGCAGGATTGTAGGCTGTAGAAGCAACATTGTCTATCCGATGATCATTGCAGAATCTCGTTAACTTCTGACTGATGAATTTTGGTCCATTGTCGTGGATGATCCTTCGAGGTACACCAAATCGATAGATGACATGGTGTTTGACGAAGTTGATGATACTGCTGGTCTTGACTTCAGCCAACGGTATAGCTTCAGCCCATTTGGAGAAGTAATCGGTTATTGCCAGTATGAACCGATGTCCTCTAGAAGAAGGAGGATTGATGGGACCAATGATGTCCATGCCCCAATCTTCGAAAGGCCAGGAGGCAGCCGTCGGATGTAAGAACTCCGATGGTTGATGAATAAAATCTGCGTGGATTTGACAAGCTCGACATTTTCTCGCATATTCGATGGCATCAGATACCATAGAGGGCCAGTAGTAACCCATACGTCGGATGCGATCCTGTAGTTTAGGACCGGGTTGATGTGCTCCGCAGACACTGTCGTGAGCTTCACGCAATACTTGCTTTGCTTCATCACCAGCTAGACAACGTAAGAGTAGGCCATCATAAGTCCGCCGGTAGAGAGTCTTGGTAGTCTGATTGTAATAGAATCGGAGAGACCGCCGACGAATACTCGTAGCCTCCTTGGGATCTTCAGGGAGTATGTCATAAACTACGAAGTCGATGAACGGAGCTCTCCAATCTTCATTGATAACATTGACTTCAGTAAGATTACTGAACTCGATGTTACGATTGTTTTCGACGCAGAATAATTCTCGATTAGAGATGACCACCACCTGCTGTCTTCTGATAGGGATGGCTAGGACTGCTGCAAGATTGGCCAAAGCATCTGCCTCAGTATTGCAAGCTTGGCGTACATATTCGATGAAGAAGGCTTTGAATGATGTAGCCATGTTGATTGCCGCTTCAAAGTAAGGCACTAGATCTTGATGGCGAACTTCATAAGTTCCTCTAACCTGGTTAACAACCAGCTTAGAGTCACCATAGACTTCAAGATACTCAATATCAAGTTGTTTGGCTAGCTGAAGGCCAATAAGTAGAGCATTGTACTCTGTGACGTTGTTGGAGCAAGGTTCATCTAAGGAGTATGCTCTTTGGATAGCTGACCCGTCTGGAGAAACAAGGACAACTCTAACTCCTGCGATAATGGCACCATTGGGTCCAATGCTGGATGCACCATCAAAGAATAGTCGCCAAGTAGGAAATTCTTCGGAGATTGTATTAGATTCCAAAGTCTCGTCTGGAATTTTATCATAAAGCTTAGACGTCTCTGAAACAGGATGAGCTGCTAAGAAATCCGCCAGGGCTTGACCTTTGACAGATTTTTGAGAAACATATACCATGTCATATTGGGCTAGCAGAATGGTCCATGTAGCCAACCGAGAGTTGAATGTGCTGGGCTTTTTCATGAGTACCCGAAGAGGATTAACTCGGGATATGACATGAATAGTTTGGCCAATGATGTAATGCCTCGTCTTTTGAACAGCAAACATAAGAGCTAGGCATTCTTTTTCGACCGGACTATAACGGTGTTCAACACCAATCATAGTACGACTGAGATAGTAGATAGCTTGTTCGTGGCCTTCTTTGTTCTTTTGGGCAAGTAAAGCACCCAATGAATGGTCCATAGCACGGACATATATTAAGAATGGTATGCCAGAGATTGGTGGTACCAAGACTGGTGGGTTCATGAGATACCGCTTTATGTCATCAAATGCTCGTTGACATTCTTCGGTCCAAACGAAAGATACACCCTTCTTCATGAGTTGAGTGAATGGTCTGCAGCGTCCAGACAGATTCGAAATGAATCTCCTGATGTACGCAAGTCGACCTTGGAATCCTCGTAGCTCTTTTAGGTTGCGTGGAGGACGCATCTCTTGAATGGCTTTGATCTTCTCGGGATCCACGTGTATACCCTTAGAGGTAATGACGAAGCCGAGAAATTTACCACTTGAGACACCCAAGAATGACTTGGTGGGATTCATTTTGAGTTGATGTTGGCGCATGAGATTGAAGATAGTTCTCAAGTCTTGGATGTGATCTTCCTTTAGACGACTTTTGACAGCAATATCGTCAACATAGCATTCGACAGTCTTGTGCAGATGATCTCGAAAGATGGTACTCATCTCTCGTTGGTATGTTGCACCAGCGTTCTTGAGACCAAACGACATTACAGTATAGCAGTAGACTCCACGAGGAGTGCGAAAAGAAGTATGCTTCTCATCTTCAGGATGCATCCGAATCTGATTGTAACCGAAGAATCCGTCCATGAAAGATATTCTTTCGAACCCACAGGTGTTGTCGATCATGACGTCCGTGATAGGGAGAGGAAATTCATCTTTTGGACATGCTTCATTAAGATCCCGGAAGTCGATGCAGACTCGAACTTTATCGGTTTTCTTTAGAACGGGGACAACATTGGCTACCCAATCAGGATGCTGTTCTTCTCGAATAAAGCCACAAGCGATGATCTTCTTGACTTCATCGTCAATTGCGTCCATCATTTCTGGCTTGAAACGCCGTTGTTGTTGTTTGACCGATTTTGCATTCGGCAGGATATTCAGTTTGTGAGTAGCAACTTTAGGATCTAGTCCTGGCATGTCTTCATAACTCCAGGCAAAGACATCAATGTATTCTTTAATCAGAAGAATTAATTCTTGTTTGTCTGTCTCTGGGAGGTTCTTGCTGATGAATATTAGATGAGGTGACCCGCTCTCCCCTACATCAATTTGAACTAATTTGTCTTCGGTAGGAGGTTCTCTTTGTTCGAATCGGAGTTTCTACTGGGTATCCATTCGCTGAACCCAAGGATCTGTTTCAGAACTTTCTTCAATATCCTCATCATAGCCTTCTGGAAGTTCAACAGAGGCCATGTTAGAAGATACAGTTAACCGATGAACTTGACCGATGCTGGTGTCAGAATCCCATGATCTGGAATCAGAAGAGTTAGAACGCTCCTCACTATCAGATTCAGAGCCTGCTGGGGATAATAATGGAGGTGAAGAATATCCGAGACCTCTTTTGGTCCTGCTGAAGTACATATCTGATTTTCCTTTCAGGACAGCCGTACGGAGAGGAGTTTTTCTACCCTTACCGTAGTTGAGGCCACTCATGAAGTCGTAACCCATCTTTCGGATGATGTCTTTTGATTGTTGACTGTAACGACGGAGTTGAAGATGCCCCGTGTCGTTAACTTTGCTATCATCCGTATAACTGAATTGTTGTTCTGGTCCTTTA
This sequence comes from Iris pallida, assembly GCA_029216955.1. Taxonomy (NCBI): domain Eukaryota; kingdom Viridiplantae; phylum Streptophyta; class Magnoliopsida; order Asparagales; family Iridaceae; genus Iris; species Iris pallida. Next base: position 1,788,576 of record JANAVB010029817.1, on the reverse strand, counting down.
CTAAAAAGTATTGGACTCTCGCCTTTCTTACGAGCGGGAACAATACGATATGAATCCTTTGGGTGTTCACATGAAACTTCTGTTTGAAGAGATTGCACAACTCCAATTGTAAATGACTGATAGCTATCTAACATATCCAAATAGCATTTAGCATGATAAATGACATCAGTATACTGGAAAGTAGGTACTTTTTTATTGATTTGTACATTGGTATTTACAGCAGGACCTTTAGCCTCAGCAGGCTTGGTCAAATTGATTACAAGAGGGGAAGAAGAAACGTGGAGGAGGATTGGCTTTGTTACGATGGAGGTCGATAACAAGCGGCTCAGAGGAGGTGAGCTCCCTTTTGTCCTTGTTATGAGATAGATCGATAATAAGGGGCTCAGAAGAAGTGAGCTACTTTTTATCCTTGTTACGACGTAAGTCGATAACAAGCGGCTCAGAAGAGGTGAGCTCCCTTTGATTTTGATCATCAATTGATTGCTTCTGAACTGGCAAGTGAATAGCCAGTAGTTTAGAGGATTGAGGACGGGAAACACGCCCTTTGACAAGGATGATGAGGGTATCATTAGGCACTGTTTCTTGCTCTTCTTCAGTGTCCAGAGATAGGACAACCTTCATGAATTCGCCCTTGTACATACGTGTATTATTGCAGTATGCTTCAATGCCTTTAAAAGGATAGAGATCAGCAACCGCCTTTTGCACCTCTCCATAATCATCAACATATTTAAAACATTGATGGAGAGTCGAAGGGACATTGTTATGCTCGTGCAGAAATGGTCTTCCCAGCAAAGCATTGTAAGAACAACCATGATTGTCAATGATATAGAAGGTAACCTTTGTACAAAGATTGCCTATTTGGAGTTTTAGACGGATCTTGCCCAAAGGTTCACTCCTTCCCTGATTGAACCCGAGAATAGTGGTGATTGTACTGGAGAGACTATGCACTGGAATCTTCAGCGCAACCAACATTGTCTTTGGCATGATACTGAGAGCAGATCCTGGATCTATCAAAATACGATCGACTTTCATCGAGTCGACATATCCTGTATAGTAAAGAGGACGATCGTGCCTATTGTCTTCCATCAACATGTCATCTTGTGTGAAAGTTATGTTTGGAATTAACTCCAACACACTATAACAATGAAGGCAAGAGACTGGTTCTGCTTTTGGCTTCTTAAGCAGGGCTAGACAGGTTTCTGCTTGCATAAGAGCCTCACTCAGAGTTTCCCGAGTCTCTTTGGAGAGGCGCAAGAGCTCAAAGATTGACAGCCGGGCCGGTGTATTGGTTAACTGGGCTAAGATGTCAAAGTTGTAAGGATTTTCAAGTCCAGAAGGAGATGTCTTCTTCAAAGGTTTGTCAAAGCGGACTTGCTGTTTGCCTTTGTCAGCGACCGTCGGCTTTGGAGGAATAGGTATCACAACCGGTGAGGAAGCAGTAGGGATATCCTCAGTAGAAGCAGGCTGCACTGGAGCAGGTTCAGAAGAAGAAGCAGGATTCTCTTGGGCTTCGGGGTAATCCTTTAAATAAGCTTTCCCCGATCTGGTGCCCAGCAGGATTTCTTCATCAATTATGGGGTCAAAAGACACCATATTGTAAATCTTTGTCTTGCCCTTGGAGCAACCTTTCTTCTTGGAGGAAGAGGGAAGTTCAAATTCCGAAGTAAGATCCGGATGAATCCACATAATCTCGCCATTGTCAAGAGACAAAGGGATGAGACCTTCATTTCGTGGAGGAGGGAGATTCTCAATCTCAAGAGTAGCTTTGGGAATAGGAATGACGCCATGCTGCACCATCTGGGGTGGGAAGTCACCGAATTAAACTGAGACCATATTTACAGTAACAGTCTTCTCATCTTGTTGCAGAGTGACGATGCCAGCGTTGACCAGCTCCTGAATTTTACCTTTGAGCACATAACATGCTCGAGTAGGATGTCCGATGAACCTGTGATAGATACAGTATTTGGGATGATCAGTCTTACCGACTTCATCGGGCTTCTTGGGATCTGGAAGTGATTTTATTGCTTTTGATCAAGCAATCAAAGATACTAGCAGTGTCATTCTCATCAAAGGAATATTCTACTTTAGGACGAGGTTCCCTTGGTGGAGGTGCAGAAGGAGTGGAAGTAGACGTAGGGGGAGCTACGTTGACCACCAAAGATTCTTTGTTCTTATTCAAATTGATGTTCAAAGTTTCTTTTGCTTTGCGGTTGTTCTGGCGATTGCCACCACCTGATGTTTGATGTTCATCCCGGTCGGAGTTAGACATTTGTACCCCTAGCTACTTGAATTTATCAGCGCTAACTTCAGCAGCTTTAGCGTTGACAATAAAAGATGGCCAGTCTTGGAATTGAGTAGACCCCATCAACATGCTGATGATAGGCAATAGATTTGCCTTGCAGGTGTCTATGGTGACAGCAACCGGAGTTCCAGGAGGCATTTTCAAAGCTTTCCGTCGGAACCTTTCAATGAAACTCTCAGCAGTTTCATTGTGTCTTTATTTGATTTTGTTGAGGGCTGACATAGTCATGTCATTGATCCCCTCGTAAAATCGTTCCAAGAAGATTTGCTTTAAGCCAGAGAAGGAGGTGATACAACCATCGGGCAAGCTTCTATACCAATCGTATGCTACGCCAGCTAAACAGCCGACGAATACTTTGGTAAGAAGAGCGTCATTTGGTTGAAGTTGGACAGTCATAACCTCAAAGTGGTTAATGAACTGACTGGGAGATGTGCTGCTATCAAACAGCGAGATGGTTGGGATCTTGTACTTCGGAGGAAATGGAACTTCTTTCCATTCAACTGGGTAGGGTTGCTTGATCCCCAACCTTTGCAAGTTGTCTTTCTTCTTGAAAGCTTCGAACTGAGTTCGCAAGAGCTTGACAGCTTCATTGGCATCTTCTACTGATGTAGAAGGAGCAGGCTGAACCACGGTGTTAGGAGGAGGAACAGCATGATAAGCACTACCCCCGGCACCTGACTGACTGGGTGTAGGTTGGACTTGTACAGGAGGTACTTGAGTAGGTGCTACCCCCAGTCCAGCATTAGCAGGCACCGATGATGCTATAATTTTAGGATTTATAGGTAGCACAGTCGGTGGCACTGTGTGCTGGGCCACAATGATGGAATGCATACTTGCGACCATTTCGGCCATTGTCTTTAGCTTGTCTTCTAGTGCAGCTATTCTTTGTTCTTGACTAGCTGAACTGGAAGCATCGGGATCTTCATTGACAACGTAAGCTGTCACTTCTCTGGGTACAGTAGAGGACACTGTCTGTTCTGAGCTTTCGCTGTATGCATCGTAGTCGGAGAAAGAATCATCTCCTGAGTGAGAAGAAAGGAAACGACCAGAAGGATCTTGAAGATTCCTTTGACCGATTGTATCTCGGCTTCGAGAACGGGTATATTGAAATACTCCTTCAGAAGATTCTTGGAGCAGATCCAAATACCGCTGGCTTGGCTTGCGAGGCTTCCCGTGCTTAGAACACTTCCTACCCCAGTGTCTCTGGAAGTCATGTTGACAGAGGCGTACAAAACCTCGTCTTCATCCTCAGACATAGGTTCAGAGTTAGGAAAGTTCAGACGATCGAAGACAGATCGTCTTGTTGTTTGACAACAACACTTGATGACAACTTTGTGGTTACAGTGATGTCCAAGTGGTTGTACTGGGGATGTTGGGATGTTGTCCCATTTTTGCTTGAGGTGTTCTCGGAGATCGGAAACAGCAACGGGACGAGAAAAAGTTCGAAGGATATGTTCTTTGATAACATTCGGAACATAGTTCCGATTCTTTAAATGTTTTGTCCCTTGAGTATACAGGAAAGTGCTCATTTCATTGGCATAGGTGTTCGGATTCTTGATCCTGGAAGTTTGCTTCTGACGATGGTTGGTCTTCGGCATTGGTTGTTTACGTTTCACCGAAGTTGGCCTGTTAAGATAAGTTCTTAAGTCAGCAAACTCACCCCCAGGGGTTTCTGTCTGAGACACCAGCAGTTTTTCTTATCTTGAACGGGAGATTTTGAGAGTTGGGAGATCTTGGAACTCTGCTACCAGAGTAGGCAGAATACCTCTCTGATCAGTACACTTCCCTTTAGCAAGGAGAGAAGAAGAATCCTTGTGAGAAAGGGTTCTTGTACTGACTGATGCCGGAGCACATTCAGTTTGATCTTCAACGGTAAAGACCGAGGAAGATTGAGAAAAGACCAAAGGGCCTTTTCCTTTGTTTTGGAAAGAAGGGTTAGCTAAAGAGCGTTTCCCTCTGTTGTCTTCCAAGTCAAGAGACGAGGAAGTTTGAGAAAAGACCAAAGGGCCTTTTCCTTTGTTCTGGAGAGGAGGAAGAATAGCCAAAAGACTACCCCCAGTGGATTGCGCAGGAGCAACTGGGTGTTTGAGAGGAGCAGAGCTTTTCCCCTTATTGTAAGAAGAAGATAGATTAGCCAAAGGGCTGTCTTTTCTGGATGGCGCAGACATGGTTTGCGCATGAGTAGATGGCGCACTGGCAGGTTGCACAGGAGAGTCTTTGGCAGATGACTTTCTGGTTCTAGCCACAGACACTGTGGTTTGCACATCAGAAGTTCTGGCCACAGAGTGTTTGAGATACACTCTAGTTGCTGGAGTGTTGGTTTGCGCAGGAAGATTGGCAGCCAACTGCGCCAAAGGCAGAGGAGTTTTGCACCTTGATAGGACAGCATATGAAGTCTCTTGTGCACTGGCAACAGCAGATTGTGCATGGTAGTTGAGACAGATTGTGCAGCAGTTGAAACAGCAAATTGTGCACCAAGCTTGGTGGCAGAATGGATAGACTGTGCAGCAGTCTTGCTGGCAGACTGTGCAGCAGTCTTTGAAGCAGACTGTGCCACAGATTACGCGGCAGCCTTGGTGACAGAACTGTCAGACTGTGCAGCATTCTTGGGGACCCACACAGGGTGCACTTTGCTCATGGCAGAAGTTGTTACAGTGTGGGGGGTGGTCTTGGAGTTGATCATCGTCTTCTGCGTCTTTCCGATAGACGTAACGTCACATTGAGTTGTCACTTCCTCATCGGAGGAGAAAGTCGTCCCCAGCAGAGTCGCCATTTTGTTTGTAAAAACAAAAGTATGAAACTTTATTGATACAAACTTTATAAAGATTACAAGAATTTTGGGAAAGTACAACTGTAGGAATCCAATTTAGAAGACGATTGCTTTATCCCTTGGACGATGTGAACTTTGAAGACGATAGCCTCTGAAGTTGAAGGCAAAAGTCTCGGAAGAATGCAGTAGCACTTGGGCAAGAACTCCTGAACTCTCTGATATTTCTGAACTTTATGTCTGATCCCCTTGAATGAAGACTTGAAACTCTATTTATAGAGTTCTGGAAAAAACTAATTTTTAGTTATTCTGAATGGCGCAAGTTGGATTGCGCAGGAACTGGATTGCGCAACATCAGATTACGCAGGCAGTTGTCTGGTCGTAGGCCAACTGTCTTGAACACATGGCATCATTTGATTGAAATGCGCATGATCGTGTGAAGACGGTTGCCATGTAACGAGCAATTGATGGCATGAATGCCACGTGTACTTTTATCAGTTGTCATGATGAAGTGCGCCACATGAATTGCGCTAACTTCGGATTGCGCTGAGATAGATTGCGCGGGGCCGGATTACGCAGGCACTGGATTGCGTTGCATGTACAGCTGTCCAACTACCCTCGAGCGCGGTACGGCGCAATAAACGAACAGTCTCCTCGTTCTTTGTGCTGTCAGCTGTCAGAAAGATTTGATTTTGTCAGATAATGATGATATTGCCACGTCAGCCTGCGCAGTTTAAAGTGTGCGCAGTCTGGTGTGCGCAATCCGAATGATGCGCAATCTGATGTCTGCGCAGTTCATTTGAAAGTTATATTTTTTGATTTTTCGACTTTGTTAATAGGTGCAACTTGATTTTTTAGGACCTACACGCATGAAGGTCGAGCCACATGAAGAGTGTCTCATGACCGGGCCGCATGAGGATCGTCTCATAACTTAGCCGCATGAAGGACGTCTCATAACCGGGCCGCATAAAGGTCGTTTCATAACCGAGCCGCATGAGAATTGTCTCATGACTGAGCCGCATGAAGGTCGCATAGGCGATCTGCATAAAGGATCTTCTTTGGAATTGCGGACTGTGTCGGATATCATGATGATTTTCTCGTCTTTTTAGGAGCATATCACGTCTTGTCTTTATGTCAGAGCCATCATCTCTGTCAGAGCTGTCGTCTTTATGTCAGAGTAATTATGGCCAGCTGTTTAGGCTAATTTTGAACCGCATAAGGCTCTCTGCTATTTGTGGGCCGCATGGAGCTTTCTGAGCCGCATGAACCTCCCAGGGATTTTGAGCCGCATGAAGCTTCTAGGGATTTTGAGCCGCATGAAACTCCCCAATTTTTGAGCCGCATGAAGTTTCATGTTGATTTTGGGCCGCATAGAAAATTCCTATTCTTTTCCATGCTTCTACAGTAACATTTTGGTTAGAATTGCATTGGGATGGGAGAGAAACTTTTGGATCACACCTTCGAACTCTTTGCAATATTATATTTTACAAAACTGATCAGTTCCTGTTATCGTCATCCGTACGGCCATACGATGTCCGAGGTGAGGCTTAGCTCACTTTCATGTTTTCTGTTTTCCATTGGATTCCGAATCCCCGAATTCGGCCCTGTAATATCCAATGTAGCCTGCTCCGATATTCTTGAAAATTTTTAAGTCATACGATAATTGTTATAACACTTGATTCTGTTAACCCAAAAAACCACTCATGTGTTATCCTGATTTTATCACATCAATATGTGATCCTGATACTAATGGGACGTATAAATCAAAGCACCGTCCATTAAGTATAAACCTGATCCCGGGTAAATGGGATTATTGTTGAGAAAATAGAAGTTGTGTGATCCAGAAGTGTTTCTCTAAATATTGCATTTTTCATAAAAGATTTGTTTGATTGCTTACACATTTATACCTGACACCTGCATTCCTTTAGGAAAAAATGTTAATACGATAAGAAATTTTTATCAGTGTATATACCTTTTAAATTATCCTTTTCCTCAGTTCAATTTCGATAATTTTATCATCTTACCTTACCTACTTTACTCCTTTGACTGAGGGCTTGCTCGTCGTATTGACGACCTAGTTTTGTTCACTAGATTTTGATGAAGGTCAGGAGAGAATGCAAATGCACACTGAAGAGAAGCTTTATGAATGAGACAAAGAGGAGGTTGACCTGGTATCAGCTAGTAAAACTTTGTAGCTGGTTATGTAATATATGTATTGGGTTAATGATTGTAAAAGGGTAGAATAATAAATTTTCTATTTATAGTTTAGAATATCCTTTAATCAACCTGTCATTTATTATTTTATGCATCATGTGACCTGTGATCAACCTATCCTAGAACCCTACGGGCGACAATCGCGAATATGGGTACTGGAGTATTCATATGTCGCGTAGCCTGGGGATGTTGTTACGTACTCGGCTCGCCGTATTTTGGGAGCGGGGCGTGACACATTATTTAAATGACAGAATATTAAATGACATAAGTGAAATAACAAGATTCAAATACATATATAATATTATATGATGTACTCATCTAAAAACACAAAAGAAATTAAATACCAGAATATAATATTAATATCTTAATTATTTATATAGGAATAACATATGTATATATATACATATAAATATATAAAAACAATAATTAAATAAATTACATAAAGTAATATTTATAAAACAGTAAGTATTTTACTGTATAAAATTATTATACATTTATACATATATATATACAATTATATACATATATATAATATATATCAAAAACCAGCAAACAGAGTCTGGGGGTCTCGAACCCCAAACCTCAGCACACAGGGACATAGCACTAAGCCAACTACGTTGACCAGTAGGCCCAACTTGGGCGCTAGTAAAGGGGGAGATCCACATAATAATAAATTATACCCAATATTCGGGTTTGGGCTCACTGCGGGTCATTTCTTCGTGTCCTGTGTGTTTCGTGTCACGACCCGCACCCTAGAGTAAGGGCACGAGACGTGGGTACATCCAGCCTACGCCGCAGTGTCGGCAGTAGAACACTGTCCTAGGTCAAACATCTAACAGTATAAAGGTACCTGTACAGTATATACACTCCGAATGGAGGTGACATAACAATATACAGTCTCAATCACATCTAAGGCAGAGTAAAGATAGAAAGATAGATAGATAATACTGAAATGAAAAGATCCACAGAATACAATCAGAGATGTCTAAGTGTCTGATGATATAACAAATCCACAAATCCCAAATATCATAATACAGTCATCCAGAATGAAATATAAGAAAACATCCTAGTCTAGTGGAGTGTCGTCCACAGCTAAAGGATCCTGCTGCTGGTCCAAGTCTGTACTGTCATCTAGGATAGCCCCATAATAAGTGGGATAGCACGCCTCGTCCTCATCCTCTGTAATATTTTAACAGGTCCAGTCAGGACAGGAGCGAGCACAATACATCTCAACAAGTCATAGCAGGAAAGGAAATATAATCATGCTAGAGAATAAAATACAGGAAAATAAAGAATAGCATAATGTAAAAGAGACTGTAAGTAAATATCTACGATATATAAAATCGAGACAGTGCTAGTGATTCAGAGTACAAGATGAACATGTGAATGGCTTAGGACTGATTCATGACTACACTAAGAGTGATTCATGACTATACTACTTTGGATATTTATTCACATGACCATTCATACTCTCCCGTACCCCAATCAATACACAAGGATCCAGTCAAGTTACGTTAAGTTTCGTGACTAAACTACTTGACCCGTATAGGGTGATTCATGAATTGATTCGTGAAGGCTCGGTGATCATGAGAGTACATGAGTCACTAGCTGATTCCCGAAGATTCATGATAATAGAAGCAAGAGATACCTGATGTAAGTAAAACACACGAGACAAGAGTATCTGATGCTCCCGAGAGGGATAACATCTCATGAAGGGATCCATATAGTACTAATCCGTGTTACCAACGTGTCAGCATCAAGTAGAATAATCTAAAGCAGGAAATGTAATCCTAATTAAATAAGATATGAAATGATCAGAGAATGTACTCGCCTGGTATCCTGAATGTCCGAAGAGAATATACTGTCCGAGGAGTGGTGTCTGTCTTCTATAGAACAGTACAAGTCACAACAAGTCCAAAATGGTAATATGAAGTCCTACTATGCATTCTACATGATTCTAGGTCAATCTAGACCAAGGTTAACTCTTGGTCAACTTGGTCAACTTTAGAAGTCAAACTAGGTCAACTAGGGCTAACCAAGTCTAAACTAGTCAAATTAGCCTATGCTAGTCTAACTAGGTCTTAACCAAGGCTATACAAGTCTACAAACCAACACACATACCTATACACATATATATATACAAACACTATATACATTATCCATATCATATCAATATGCATATTTACATCTATACATATATAGGCATATACATACACTACATATATATACATTATATATAGTGAGATAGAAAGAGAGTGAAAGAGTGTCAAGTGTGTGTACATGTGAAGAAGTGAAGTGAAGTAAAATAGTGTAGAGTATGGCAAGAGTGATGTGAGTGTCAATTTCATATGTGTGTATGTGTGCTATGAATGTGTGTGTCATGTGTGGAGGGAAATGTGAGGAAAAGTGTGAGAGGAAACTGATGTGAGTTTGTGTGTGTGTCATTCACATGGGTATGTGTTAGATTGGACTGGAAAACAGTGACAGAGAAAAAGATGGCCTGTGTGTGTGTGTATGAGAGGAGTGTGAGGGTGTGAGTTAGAGGGATATGTGTGTGACTGACTGTGTGTGTGTGAATGAAAATCAGGAATTCAGAAATGTGTGTGTGATTCAGTTTTTTGGAACTTGTGACAATGTAGAGTTAATGTAGGGTGTGAGTGTTGTGAGTGTTGGAATCATAGGACTGTCAGAAATGTGAGGAAACTAGAAGCAGTGAACAATTGGGTGTGTAAAGAGAAATCATTACAGGGAAAACAGTTTTCTGAAACTGTTGATAAGTAAACCCCCACCCCAACTTCCTTATTCGAAAACCCATAGCATATACAATAAAAGTTAACCAATGTGTAGATGAACTAATTAACATTAATAGCACCTAACAGTTTAAAAGAAGAATAAAATCAGGAAATTGATTTCAGGAAAACACACATAGGCTAATTGGTATCAGCCGTATCAGTCCAATATTGGCAGTTCAATTTAACAGTCCTAAACAATCCAAAACTCCATGAATCCCTTAATCAACATGAATCCTTAGCATGTACATTAACACTCAGATACATATAGGTGTATTTAACTTGCAAAAATTATTAGAAAACAGTAAAACCGATTCAAATTCTCAGAAATCAGAAAATGTGAGCAGTGCATCAGTGCACACAGAAATTTAGAAATTCGAATTCAAATAAACCATTAAATTTACAAATAACAAGTTGGTAAATAATGGTATACATGTGAGGGTACTAGGGAGTGTATTCGTGTCCAAGAATTGGACACGAATCGTGTCCAAAATAACACACGAACACAATACCCGACAGTGTACAAACAATCGTCGTGCACGCGTGCACGCGCATCTAACACGCGACACACGACAGACACAACTTGTGTTCATGTCCAGAGGTGCGCCTAGGGTAGGTCTAGGACTGTGTCACCCCGATATGTGTCCACGTGACACACAGACACGACACGATTCACGTGTCAGCCGTGCCTGTGCACGCGCACAGCCGCCCGCGTGCGACAGCGCACGGCCAGTGCAAGTGGAATTTCTCCACGTGTAGTGCACGTCATGCTCCCAAATTTTGGGAGCATGGTGACAGTCATTGCCCCATGATTCCCCCAAAATTTCAGGCCACGACGTGTCCTGTGTCCCGAGATATACCCCCCGATAGGCAGGACACGGCCTATGGGCTCGTGCTGCGTGTCCAAGTGAAAATACATGACACAAATGGACACGAAACACCATAACACCTTCACAAATATTAATACACTCACCTAGATCTACAAATCTATGCAATCACTTTTCAAAAATACGAAAATAGATTCCTATGTGGCATTTCTACAAACACCTATATTACCAATACGATACGTGTCCGATACGGACACGAAATGGACACAAATTGTGCCCAAATCTCGTGGACAGTTGGGTAACCCCTAAAACTAACCTTATATGCAAAGAAATCAGGAAAAAACAAGGGTTTAGATAGTTTACCTATTGAGTATCAAAACTCAAGAAAAGCTTCAAAGAGGGGATTCTAAATGGCAACTCCAATTCTCCAAATGGCACACAAACTGAGGTGATCCTCCAAAACCAGTAAATAAACATAAGTTAGATCCTAATGCAAAAGACTAGGGTTAAAAAGGAGTTAAAATGAATAAAATAGGATTTTAGAGCAATGGAAAAAATACCTCTCCTCCAAAATTAGGGCAAACCTAAAAAGAGGCAAGAACACCCTAAGAGATTACTTATAGGCAAGGGAAAACCCTAATAGTGGCTACCATGGTTGGGTTAGAATTGGTTTTGGGCTTAAGTCATGGGCCTATGGCTTAATCACTAGTCTTGAAATTGGTAAGTCATAAGTCATTGACTTAAGTCACTAGTCATGAACTAATTTTACTAAAACTAATCCTTCTTTCCTTAAACTAATTTCTAATGACTAAAAGTAGGTTAACTAGAGTTAGACTAGGGTCACCAACTAAGGTTAGCTTCTAGGCTAGTCTACAAGTCTCAACTAGTTTAAGTCAAAAATCAAACCACCAATTAATTAAATCATCAAATAATTCAAAGAGGTCAAATTACCAAAATACCTTCATGCCCAAAAGTAAAAAATAAATCATCCTAATGCCATGGTTAGGCTCTAGGTCAGACAGTCTCTCGGTTTACACTAGCAAGCATCAAAATCACAAGTCCTGGTTTTAAATAATTTTTTTAAAATAATCAAAAATCACCAAAATTCATATCATGATTTAAATATCATTAATAAAAGATTAAAATTACAAAATTTCAAAATTACCCTCATTTAGAAAATTGGGTGTTACATTTGGACACGTAGAAACGTGTCCGGTTCGTGTCAGGGTGTTTCCAGACACGAATTTTCGTATCGAAGGGTATTGTTGTGATCGCCGTGTCGTTCTCGACACATTGGTGTCACCACGACACAATTTCATGCCGTGTCCGAAGCTCTAGATCTAGGGTGGGTGAGTCGAAACTAGGGGCAAACGACTCGTCTCGAGGAGACGAACACATTAATGGTTTAAAATTGATGAATCAACAGATAATTGGGGAAGAACAAGTTATACCTAGTTTTTTGGTTGGTCGGGATGGCGCTGCGGACGGCGGCGCTGCACTCAGCTCGTCGAGCTTGACTCGACGGTGGTCTCGGCGGTCGACGGCGGGGTCAGGGTACGGAGAACGAAGGTCGCCAAAAAAGTTCATCGACGGCGGGCTTGGTCGGCGGTGAACAGTAACCAACACAGTAACAGCGGGATTTTAGAAATTTTGAAATTATTTAATTTGAGGATTTGAGTACCAAGAATAAAATAATTATAAATTAGGGTTTCTCTTTTGGAAAAGTAGATTATTTATAGGGAAGTTTTATTAGGGCAACTAAGCCTAAGCAATATACTAAATCAGCCCTAGGTTGAAGAAATTACAAGTTTGCCATTGAAAGTGGGAAATGCAACATTTACGGTAGCAGTTTCTAAAATAGAAAAAATTCAAATGACTCCAAACAAATCGCAGAAAAATTCTAAAATTAATAGAAAAATATTTAGAACCTAATGGAATCAATTTGGGGCAAGTTTGGAATTGTTTTTCATTTCTTAAATTTTTGGAAAAATGGGGGTTACAAATCTTTCCTTATTGAAAAATTTCATCATCAAAATTTAAGGTTGACAGGGGCTCAAAACACGATAGTGAGTTTAGGCAAATATCTCATGCACGATCAAAGAACAATGACTAGATGCAATTAAGATAATCAAAATCGTTTAGTTACGATCAAGTTAGAATCGGGCCTAAGTATAGAATCCTCAATAGAATAGGCACGATATAATATAGGGACGATGCGATTAGACATCATTAAGAATAATCAAATATTTGGCACGATCAAGTCCTAGAATCACGATCGTGGGGATCAAAGTCGTCTAGTCGTGCCAGATCATCTAGGCACAATCAAACATGAAGAATGATGGCTAAGTCAAATCATGGTTAGCAGGGAACTAGTCATTATTAAGAATTTAAATCGAAAGTTTAGGCACGAGTGATAATGGTATCTAGATCCAAACATGATCATAATCGAAATTTTGACACGATCAAAGATAAGGTTAATCTAACCTTGGTCAAACAGTAATTAGGCATGATGAGGAATATAATTGTAGTCCAAGCACGAGCAACATGTTGATAGAGATCTAGGTCACGATGGGATTTAAATTAATTAAGTACGATCAAGGATTAATAATATTGGTATGATAGAGGAGATGACCAAAGTTGAATGGTCGCGATCAAAGGAATTTAGAAATTAGCGATATTGGAACTTAAAGAATGATTTAAGGATAGAGAAAATCAAATTCCTTCTATTATGATAGAGAAATCAAAAGGCAAGATTTAGCAGGGAAGTCAAGATAATCATCTCACTCTGCTACTACCAAGTTTATCTGACCATCATTTGCCAATCATACATTTATCTCACAAGTCCAAATATGAAAATCAAACCCTTATATGACTACTACTAAAAATCATAACCTTCAGTCATGAAGATTGAACCCTTCTATAATACTATAGGCTTGACCTGTATTCCAAGGTTACTAACCCATAATGTATGTTCTTGTTAGAGCTTCTCAAAATTTTCTACCCTCCTTAATTTTGCAGTTCATTCTCCATTTAGTCATCCTGAAGTCGAAATTCCTTCATCTTGCCTTTAACCTAGATCCAAAATTCTTGAATCAAGTATCATAAATCCTTAATCGTTATTCCAATTGATACTCTTGTATTGCTCAAGTCTAACGTTACTATTACCATATAAAATTTTATCCTTCATTATAAAATCAGTTCATAATCCTTTCAACTTACACCTTTAAACATTATCCTCATTAAATTCAGAATTCTTACAAAAATCTCTATGGGTTCCTTTAACTCAATAACGTAGTATTCTCCCTGTTGTTTCACTTAACAAAATGCCTGGAAATCGGCTTTTGAAAATAAAACTTGAAAGAGTACAAAAGAGTACAAATATTCTGGAAAGTATTGCTATGGAAGTCTGATCTGAAGGCGATCACTTTGTTCCTTGGACCATACGATGATGATGAAGATCACTGCTAGAAGATGAACAGTTGGAAGAACTAAGTCACCAGAAAGGTATCGACGCACTTGGGCACTGATGGCGAGGCCGAATGCTTTTCTGCTTTGCTTCACTCTGTTCTGGAAGAAAGGTTGAAGAAGAATGCTCCGAAAAATCAAAGTCTCTGGACTCTGATCTCTATGTATTCTCTCATGTCTCTCTGTGCCTGATCCTCTTGATGTGTAAAATAAGTCTATTTATAGACATAACTCCTTGGGCGTAAAAAGCAACATATTTGAGTTTTTACGCTTGGCAACTGTCACCCACGATGGAAGTTACCCTCTTCATACGTTGACACGTGTCCCATTATATCAACAAAAATAGGAAGCACATACACACGTTCTTCAATAAGTGTGGCATGAAATCCACGTGGATAAATTATGTTCTCATGTAGCCAAAAACAATCGGGCGTAAAAATGACCCGAAACATATACTGAGCGTAAAGTGGCAAATTGGCGTAAAAACAGCCCAAATAAACTTCCCAGCGTAAAGTGACCAAAATAGCCTTGAGCATAAAGTAGCTCAAATAGACTTTACACTCACAATAGTCTTGAGCGTAAAAACTCACATAACTATCGTGCGTAAAAATAGAAGTAATTTCATTGAGCATAAAGTGGCCTGTTTTGCACTAAACAACAATATCGATTTCTGAGTAAATCAAATCTCTTCGAATTCTGCGTTTATACGCTGTCAACAAATCATTATGTCAGATGCATTAAATGTATGATCTGACAGTCATTTCTATCGTAAAGCAGTTAGCGTAAAGGGTAGCCAGCGTACAGAGTAGCTAGCGTAAAGGATAGCCAGCGTACAGAGTAGCTAGCGTAAAGTTTAATAACCCTGGCCTGGTTTGAGTGTAGAGCTCTCCTTCTTTGTCTTGATTTATGAGGTACTTTTTACGCTCCTACAAGACCCCTTTCAAAGTTTTTAAATATATATATTTTTTATTTGAAATACTTTGAATAGAAGCGTAAATTTTGGGATTTTGACCAGCCAGCGTAAAATTCGGAATACACAACAGTCATCCGCGTAAAAGTTGGGATATCCAACAGTCGGCGTAAAATTTGGAATTTGAACCGATTTGAAAATTTCCTATAAATAGGATTCTTCGGGGAGAGAGAGAACTTTACTTTGTTTTCTTGCTCTCATAATCCCGATCCTTCTCGAACTCTCTCCTTCCTCTTGCATTCCATTCAATGGCCCCCAAGAAGTCCGCCGCCGGCAGCAGCAAAGGCAAGAAGTCCGCCATCGATTCTTCATCGATCGACCGCGCCCAAACCCCTGTCCTGTCATCAGCCGCATCTCAGCAAAGTCAACCCGCCGTGGCTCCTCTAATGAGGGGTAAAGCACTCCCTTATGGCCGTAAAACTTCATCGGAGAAGAAGAAGAAAAAGACCAAAGATCCTCTATTTTACGCCCACGTTATACGTGTTAGAGTAGAAATTAAGATAATCAAAATACGCCCACGTTATACGTGTCAGCGTAAAATTCAAAAATACGCCCACGTTTATACGTGTCAGCGTAAAATACGCTCACAAATGTGCCAGCGTAAAAATTAAAATATGCCTACAAATGTGTCAGCGTAAAATTTGAAATACGCCCACATCTAATGTGCCAGCGTAAAAACTGAAATACGCCCACATCTAAGGTGCCAGCGTAAATCTCCCAAAAATGAAAAGACTTTGTATAAAAACAAAGACTTTTTACATTTTAGAAAACTTTTTACCTTATATGTAAAATTCAGATCAATTTATCTACAGAAATGACATCAAATTAGATTTTCTCTAACTTGATTTTTTTTCTTTTTGCAGTGGACTTGCAAATTCACCCTCTCGCAGAAGTCTTTGGCTCATCGGTTGGCATGGTGGGTTCGAATTATCTAGAGAATCTGTCTCACGTAGCATTTTCTCAATCAAACCCCGATTACCCTATAGAGAGGGCACAATTGATAGCAGTCCAAGGGGATAGGATGCTGCTAACCATGAAAAATGGAGAATTGTTGACTTCACTAGATGCACAACAATTTGCAAAACCAGACTTCTTGTTTGGGGATGCAATTGACTGTAAGTCCCAGACACACCCCAAGAAGGAATCTTGGGTGTTCAAATTTGGAGATAGAACCATGTATCTCCCGGATATGGAAAAAGATTATCCTTTGTCAGCATTCTCCCATGCTATCCATCATCGACAAATGCTGTAGAATTTGACTCCCAGCAGTTACGGAAGACCGGGTAGAATTGTTTTCAAGAGAGAGCATG
This sequence comes from Iris pallida, assembly GCA_029216955.1. Taxonomy (NCBI): domain Eukaryota; kingdom Viridiplantae; phylum Streptophyta; class Magnoliopsida; order Asparagales; family Iridaceae; genus Iris; species Iris pallida. Next base: position 1,771,932 of record JANAVB010029817.1, on the reverse strand, counting down.
CCAATGATATGGGATACTTTGCTAGTGTTCCCAATGGCGGTGTCACTTCTATTTTTGGCCTCATGCCAGGATCTAATCCTAGTGAAGATTCGGGTTTAATGCAACCAGTACAGACCCAAATGTTCGTCAATAAATTTATAAGGGCTGCTGTATTATATCCCCAAACAAACTCCAGGCTGTCGGGATGGTTGACTCCATTCAACCAAAACTGGATCCAGATAAGTATTTGGATGATGAAGAACTTTGAGACAGAGCTGAAAGATATTGGCTTGTATGAAGCGGTAGCTTCCACCAGTCAGGGTATTCCCCCGAACGGAAACCTATTCATGGCTTTAATGGAGATATACATAAGTTCAACTGGAACTTTTGCAACCCCGAAAGGTAAAATAGGCCTTGATCTTCATGAGATGCAATTTATCTCGAAGCTGCCAATGGGGGAAGCCCCATATGAGGAATACGTTCCCTCCAACAGGGAACTTGCTGAAATTAGAGAGACTAACCCTCGGTTGATTGAGGTATATGAAGAATTGATGTGTCACTACATGATTTGTACTACAATGCATGAAAGTACATCTCATTTAGCGTACATCAACAAGTGAACGACTTATCTCTTCTTCCATAAGGATAAGATATCCAAAGATGACTAAGAAAGGTTTCAGGAAAACAAAGCTCCGGCAATCAATATAGACTCGACAATTTCCTCTAACAAAATTCAGGATATGATGATTGCCTACAAATTTCCGAATAAATATTTGTCTACGAAGACTGGGGAATTCCCTGCCGGAACTGAAGCCTTGAGCTTCCTTAGATACGACAGTCAAAAAATCTCTAGGAGAGCTTTGTTGGCAGGCTTCCTTTCTTTATGGCTGAGAAGATGGGTCGTGCCGGGTACTGGTACTGTTGACAGAATCCACCATAGCGTACTATGGCCAGCAGTACGCTTGGTTTTTAAAGTCAAAATTAATCTGCTATCGGCCATGGTGTGTCGTATAAATGCAGGTTTAAGGACTTTCGGTGAAGAGTTAATCAACAATGCTCCTCATCGGAACGTTTTCCCTAGGGTAGAAATGCCCTATACTTATTTAATGGGCTGGTTGTTGCACCACAACTGTAATCTGTTGCCACCAGGCCCGGGAGATAATAAGGAAGTCTTCCTCCAAAAATTTAGCAAAGCTACATGGACTGCTACGACTGTGGCGGATACCCGGGCAGTTCTGAACTATTCTTATGGTTGGAACTTCTTCTGTACTCGACCACAAGTTCCAGCAGATTGCTTTGGCATTCAGTTTGAAGATAAAATCGAAGAAAGAACTGTATTGCCACCACCAGTCTTCAGATGGCTTCAGTGCATCAGACCCTCTCACCTGATATACAGAAATGAAGATAATTGTGCGTTTGAACCATATCTACCCAGTAGGTTCGCTCACCAATTTGGGTACGACCAACTTCATGTTGGTAATCCCTCTACTAATTTCCGTCACTATGGGAAACTACTTGACGGTGCTAGGGGTTGGAGATATTTCAGTACTGCTCGTACTGGTGCCAAATTTAGAGTCTCAACCGCCACCAGTACTACAGAGCTACGTATACTTCATACGTATGCTCACTTTTATGCTTCAATTCGTTCTTTTGCCTACGGCTACAATATGAGAGGTAGTCTGAGGTGGCCTAAAGAAGGAAATGTTGAGGAGCCAGTCAGGGTACCGACAGATACCCCTGACAATGCTAGCATTCCAGATCCATTTCTGGAAGTTATCCCTGCAGGAGTTGGGGAGCCGGTTGCAGAACCTATCATCATTGGCAAGGGCCGAAAAAGAAAACAAGGTGCAGCCGTTATGCCTCCAGAGAAAACTCTGAAAAAGAAGAAGAAGAAAGTTGCTGCCAAAGGGCCTTCAAGACAAAGAGCCGCCACTCCAGAAAGCGACACTGAGGCGGATGAACCGCAACATATACCATCTTTCTCAGTTCATCATGGGGAAAGATCTTCAGCTCCCCAAACAGCCACCCCAACTGAAACTGTAGGGATGCTATCTCCAGGACGCCTTAGTACTTCACTTCATTTAACCTTACAAAAGGTACAAATGGTTGAAAGGGTCGCTCTAGAGCATATCCCATTAGATGAACCATCTCTTGATTTTGATGATGAAGATTGGAATGGGGATTATGACACATACTTGGAGCGTACTACACCTACTCCAGTAAATATAATTTATACAAAATCCATATAAGACTATGAATTTTGTATATAATTTGTTTTGTTAAAAAAAATTATAGGTGTTATCATTCCCCCGAAGGTTATGGCTCCTCCTCCTCTTCCAGAAAATATTTATGAGGAGAATGAAGAATCCGAGGAAGAGGCTTCTTCTCCCGAAGAGGAAGATGTTCAAGAAGAAGTATCGCGAGAACTTGAAGTGGGGCTCCGAAAAGAATGTCCTTTATCACTGGAGGTACAACCAGAACCAGAAATACAAGCTCCCTTAGAAGTGTCTTCTCCCGTTGAGGGTCAGGAAAAGGAAGGAACTACAGTAGATCTAACTGTAGGTAATAAAAAGGCTACTGAGGCAGAAGAACAAACTATAGAAAGACCAACAGCAGATCAAGAAATAGCTGTCGAAGAATCAACTAATCTCAATGAAGAGATTGAAGTATTTCCAGAGTTTGAACAGCCGGAGACCCAAAAAGGTGACGAAGGTGTAGTCAAATCTACTGAAACTGGAGATGTCGTGATAGCACCCTCAGCTATTACTACTGATCCAGTAGAAGTTTCGGAGAAGATTATACCTGAATCCGAATCAGCTGCAACTAGCATCTTTCCATCCACAACTATCACCGCCACCAGTACTCCAGAAACGGCTGGAGTGACAAGTGTTAAAGACATAATCTCTAAAGATCCCAGAGATCAATTGGCTATGGTAGCAGCGACTACATCATTTTTATCTCAACCTGCTACCGGAGCAACCACCTCTGCTCCTAGTCTGAGGAAAAGAGACTTAGTAGAGATTGCTGCGACACCGAGCTCCAATACAGAAATGAACCTCCTAGTTGAGATTCATACTGAAGCTTTTTACAAGACCCTGGCAGCTTTAATTGACATGGTGCTGAATAGAGGCCTCACTTATGAAAGCTTAAAAGGGGCAATCATTTCCACCATTAGGAACGTTGCTATGTTTAATGATGTTGAAAGAGCAACTGTTTTAGAAAGAGTGGTAGCATAACTTGAGCAGCCCATTAGAGAATATTTGAGGCTGACAAGTAAAACTACCGAGAATCTCATTCAAGCTGAGTATGAAGCTTTATCTGCTGAATTCACCACTCGAGAGATTACTTTCAACGAATCTCTCAAAGAACACAGTAACAAAGTTGCCAGAGAGAAAGCTTTATTGGCGGATGCAAAGCCTCGATTGGAGAGTTATAGAGAAGCCTATGACACTTCAAATACGAAAATTCAGGAACAAAATGATAAAATTCGTGAAATAGAGGCTGAATTGGCTCGTCTGAAGGCTGAAAAGAAGCAATTAATAATAGCTCGTGATCAATATCTGACACAGAGTTCAATTTTGGAAGAGCAAGTTTTTGGCGCTGAATCTACTATTAAGCACCTTGATGAAGCCAGAGATAATCTAATAGCTATTTTTGCTAAGTTTTCTCTCATTTCAACTCCAGAAGCCCGAAGACAGATAGCTACTGAAAATGTAACGGGCTCTCACGAGAGGCGTTTAGCAGAACTCCAGAAATTGCTAAAAGATATATCTGCTCCACCTTAGGCAAATGAAGAGTTTTTGTAACCCTTTATCTTATTCAAGAAATGAATAAAACATTTGTTTTGTGATCCTATCATTCGAATTTAAACAATAGGTATGAGATAGAAAATATTTATCAGAGGTGATATGGACATGATAAATCTTCTAAACTCAATAGATTATATCTATCTAGAGGTAATATAAACATGATAGATAGTAAAATCCTTTTTTCTGTTTAGAGTATACTATCAGAGGTAATATGGACATAATAGATTGTAACAACTCAAAGAAAAATAGATTAATATCTATTCAGAGGCCAAATGGACATGATAGATAGGAAACACAAGCAGATTTAATATTTATTCAGAGGTCCAAAGAACATGATAAATAACAAATCCAACTTTTTATGCCAACTGGCAAGATAAAATTTCTCTCCAAAGAGACAAATATTCAGCCTAACCAAACATTGGTAGCTGGGGGAAAGGAAGACAAATGTCATTTTTCAAAGTCATGTTGCAATACACGACTTCATCTGGAATGTTTTCATATAGCTTTGATGTTTCAGGTATAGGGTGAGCAGCTAAGAAATCAGCTAATGCTTGACCCTTCACTGATTTTTGAGGTATATAAACCATGTCATAAGGAGTGAGCAACATCGCCCAGGTAGCTAACCTAGAGTTAAGAATGCTCGGTTTTTTCATCAATACCCGAATGGGATTTATTCTGGAGATGACATGAATAGTCTATCCTATCACATAATGTCTTATCTTTTGGACAGCAAAAACCAAGGCCAGACATTCCTTTTCTACAGGAGTATACCTGTGTTCAGCTCCGACCATCATTCGGCTAAGATAATAAATTGCTTGTTCATGACCCATATCACTTTTTTGTGCAAGAAGAGCACCAAGTGAATGATCTAATGCTCGAACATATAGCAAAAATGGTCTTCCTACCACTGGAGGTACCAGAACAGGTGGATTTGTAAGGTATTGCTTGATGCCATTGAAGGCTTTCTAACACGCTTCATCTCAAACAAATGATACACCCTTTTTTAATAAACGAGAGAAAGGTTGACATCTCCCAGAGAGATTAGATATAAATCTCCTGATATACGCAATGCGACCCTGAAAGCCACGAAGTTCTTTCAAATTACGAGGAGGATGCATTTCAAGAATTGCTTTAACCTTATCAGGATCAACATGGATACCCTGAGAAGTAATGACAAATCCTAAAATCTTGCCACTGGAAACCCCTAAGAAAGACTTAGTAGGGTTCATTTTCAATTGATGTTGGCGCATCAGTTCAAATACTATCTTCAAGTCTTGAATGTGATCATCTTTTGATCGACTCTTAACAGCAATGTCATCTACATAACATTCTACTGTTTTCCGTAGATGTTCTTGAAAGATGTTGCTCATAGCCCGTTGATACGTGGCACCGACGTTTTTAAGACCAAACGGCATCACCGTATAGCAGTAAACCCCAAGGGGTGTACGAAAAGCAGTATGCTTCTCATCTTCTGGATGCATCTTAATCTGATTGTATCCTGAGAATCCATCTATGAAAGACATGCGTTCAAAACCGCATGTATTGTCTATCATGACATCGGTAATCGGAAGTGGAAATTCATCCTTTGGACAAGCTGCATTAAGATCTCGAAAATCTATGCAAACTAGGACTTTTTCGTTCTTCTTCATAACAGGAACAATGTTGGCAACCCAATCAGGGTGTTGTTCTTCACGAACAAAGCCACATGTGATCAGCTTTTTGACTTCTGCTTCAATTGCATCCATCATATCTGGTCGAAAATGTCGTTGCTGTTGTTTTACAGGCTTAGTATTAGGAAGAATATTTAGTTTATGAGTAGCAATTTTAGGATCTAGACCGGGCATATCCTCATAACTTCATGCAAAAATATCCATATATTCTTTGATCAGTTTTATCAATTCTTCCTTTTCATCTTCAGAAAGATTTTTACTGATGAATATTGGTTTGGGCGTAGTTCCATCTCCAACATCAATCTGGACAATTTTGTCCTCTGTAGGTGGTTGTCATTGTTCAAAACAAAGTTCCCATTGAGTGTCCATCTGTTGAGCCCAAGGATCATTCTCAAATGGTTCAGATTCACCATCAGTTTGAACCATGTTTACTGAGAATATTTGTTCAGATTCATCATAATAACCTCTGTTAACACTCGAGGAGTGAGATATATCAGATTCGATGAATTGGATTTCTTCCAAATCTGATGATTGTGAAGAGCTAGAAGAGAATTCTTCTTTAATATCGTCATTAAACATATGGAACGGATCATATCCCAACCTATGACAAGTTTTCTGGTAAAATAGATCACCACATAATGGTAATCGTCTACCCTTGTCTTGATTAAGACCTTGCATAGTCTTTAAATCATATCGCATATTCTGAATAATCTTGAGAGATTGTTGACTATATCTGTCAATTCGGATTCTTCTTTTATCTTTATCTCTAAGATCATCTGTCTGAGCAACAGGGATATTTCTAGTCGTGCCAAACACAATTTGACGCTTGTTTTTCTTATCAGACGGAATCACGAAATAATATTCCTCGTGACGTCTATAAGTTACACAAGCTTGCGATGAAGCGGCTACAGGAAGAAGATAGGGAGAAGATGTTAGAAACCTTTGAGCATAAGGTCCAACATCGACATGAGGAGGAAAAGAATTTTCTTTATTGTCAATGTATAAGGTTTCCTCTGTGTCTATGTCGTCTTTATACTGATGATTTTGATCATCAGAAGATAAAGTCATTCTTTCAACATATTTGACAGCCATATACTCAAAAAGAAAAACTTCATTGATATTGGAAAGTACAGAATGATCAATATTTACATCATTTACAATTTGACTGCTACGCTTCGGATTAATCACTAATGGACCATCCGTCTTTTGCGTAGATTTGCCAAGATTGACAATCAATGGAGGTTCTGGATCATTCGTACGAAAAGTACGCCCTTTGACCTTGATCACAAGAGGTTGAACTTGGATTTTAGCAGGAACATTCACTGATTCCTCAGATGAAGCTTGAGTTCTTACTTTAACCTTGATCATCAAAGGTTGATTGTTGACAGGTTGGGGTTGGATTCGCCCTTTGACTTTAATATTCAAAGGTTGCTCTTCTGGCGGATCTTCATTAATAGACTGATCTTCGGCAAATGATCGATCTTCAGCCATGTGTGATATTTTCTTTACATGTTCTTATTTGTAGAGCCTTGAATCAGAAAAATAGGCTTCGACACCCTTGAAAGGATTGATATCAGCAAACTCAGTCTTTACAACCCCTAGGGAATCCACGTACTTGAAGCATTGGTGGAGAGTTGAAGGCACGATGTTATGCTCATGTAACCACAGTCTTCCAAGAAGGATGTTGTAGGATACGTCTGAATTAATAACATAGAATGTTGTCATAGTTCGAAGATCACCAATCTGAATCTTCAGACGAATCTTCCCCAGTGGTTTGCTCTTTTCAGAGTTGAAACCAACTATTGTGGTACTAGTGTAAGTTAAGTCACTAGTAGGAATCCTCAATGGTCTTAGCATACTTTGAATAATCATGCTAATAGAAGACCCAGGATCAATGTAAATTCTGTCAACTTCAATGGATTCAATATACTCGGTGTAGCACAAAGGCCTGTCATGCTTGTTATGCTTCAACAGTATATCTTCTTGTGTAAAGGTGATGTTGGGAATTACTTCCATCACACTATGACATTGTGGGCATGACACTGGTATATTATCAGGAGTCTTGAGTTGAGCTAAGCAGGAGTCAGCTTGCAGCAAAGCTTCACTCAAAGTTTTACGACTTTCTTTAGAAAGGCGAAGCAACTCGAAGATAGATAATCTAGCCGGAGTATTAGCTAACTGGGCTAGAATATCAAATTTATAGGGTTTCATCACCACCCCCTGACTGGAAGCAGACTTCAATGGGACGTCAAAACATACTGCTTTCTGTTTCCCCTTTTCAACCACAGCAGGAACAAGAGACGGTTGAGTTGATGGTGTTTCAACATTCTCTGCTTCTTTGGAGGATCCCTCATAATCTTTGTGGTACTCTTTTCCAGATCTTGTACCAGCAAAGGTTTCTTCTTCAGACTCAGAAGAAGGAAGTACCATATTGCAGGATTTAGTCTTCCTTTCCTTAGCCTTCTTCTTATAAGGATCGTTATGAAGAACCTCAGAACCCAATCCAACAGTAGATTTTTGACTTTGAATTTGTAAAGGAAGTCGTATTCCTTTATCATAATTTAATCCTTCTGCCTTTTGAAAATTATAACCCATCTTCTTCATGAGAAGGACAGATTGCTGACTGTACAAGTGAGTAGACAACGGACTTTTAACAGGTGGTTCAACAGAGGAAGAAGAAGAAATCTCTGTAACTACGGAAGAATGAGGAATAGAGTTCTCTGTAGCTACGGAAGGAGAAGGATTCGGGATACGAGGAAAAATTCCTATAGGGGCTTGTTCATAAGCAGCAAAGACGTGTTGTGCCCTGTATAAGGAAACACTATTCATAGCTAGCCACTGCTGATGAGTAAGCTTGAGCTTGGTAGGAGGAGCCAGACTTGGAGGACATATGTTCAATCCTCTCAGTCTATCTTCCAAAGGAATACCATCCCATAGATGATCCAAATCATCAGGATCTGGAATAACATGAGAAATCATGTTGCAGGTTTTGACTTTCTTATCTTTCTTGGATTTTGAAGTTTTACCTTCATCTTCCATTTCAGGTACTAAGTCAGGATGTACCCACATAATTTTACCATTCTTTAATATAAGAGGCAACAATTCTTTATTTTTCTCTCTGGCAGGCGGGATATTCACAATCTTTATCGTCGCCTTCGAAATTGGGACAATTCCATCTGGTATTTATTGAGAAAGAAAATCTCCAAATTGAAGAGAAACCATATTGGTTGTGACCGTATGCTCATCATTAGTTAGAGAGATGGCATTGGCATTAATCAATTCTTGGATTTTCTTCTTTAGGACATAACAAGCCCTAGTGGGATGATTTATGTATCTGTGATAGATACAATATTTGGGATTGTCAGTCAGATTCACCTCATTAGGCCTCTTTGGCTCCGGGATCTGGAGTTTGCCACTCTTCACCAGATATTGAAATATCCCTGGTATATCACTCTCGTCAAAAGAATGTTCTTCTTTTGGCTTAGAAGACTCCTGATTATTCGACGTCGTTTTGCTTTTGGAAAGATTAACCATAAGAGTGTCTTTTCCTTTTGCATTACGATTGCCAGAATTATTACCAGGATTACCTTTCTTTCTTTTATCCTCTGAGGCAAAAATCATCCTATGTTCACGAGCCAATCTACCATTGGTCTCGGTAGAAACTGCTGCTATGATAAACGAAGCCCAATCTGTGAATTGGAAACCCGTGAAGACAGCAATGGGTGGTCGCAGATTCATCTTGCATGTATCAATTAATGCTGAATCTGGCATACCAGGAGGCATCTTTAGAGTCGCCTGTCGGAAACGTTCAATGAACGTTCGAGTATCTTCTTTCTCCTTTTGCTTGATTTCTATTAAGGAGGACATGTTCATGTCCATACCTCCTTCATAGAAACGGGAAAGAAACATTGCCTTGAATTCGTCAAAAGACGAAATGCAATTGTCGGGTAAACTACGATACCAGTCGTAAGCTGAACCCGTCAAGCATCCAATGAATACTCGAGTGAGAAGAGCATTATTTTTCTGCAAATGTACAATCATAATATCAAAGTAATTGATATACTGACTAGGAGAAGCCTTTCCATCAAATAATACCATTGACTGTGGCTTGAATTTCGGTAGAAAGAGTACATCATTCCAATGAGGAGGATAAGGTTGCTTAATCCCTAACCTCTAGAATTGATCCTTTTGCTTTAAAACTTCAAACTGTGCTTTGAGTTCACGTACTGCTTGAATGGCTTCGCTGGTTTACGGAAGCACATTTGATTGAAAGGTTGTTGGTTGTACCGTAACCCCTACCGGAGATGGTACATCTTCTGGAATGATAGGATCTGGATATGCAGAATTTTGGTTAACAGCAGGCTCTTGGATATTCAAAGGTATATCAACCCCTTGGCTATCTTGAGTTGGTGTCTCTACCTGTACCGGTGTTACAATTGCCGGTTGAGCAGTTTGCTGAGCCGTTATTATTTAGTGCATGCTTTGCATCATGTTAAGCATGTCTTTCAATGATTGCTCAACGGCAGTGAGACGTTGTTCCGTATTAACAGATGACGTCTCTGGTTCATCTCTAATAGCGTAGGATTCAACCTCTCTTGAAGATACAGAGGGATTAGTATAGAAGTATGAATCGACACTATCAGTTTCGGACTCAGAGATTGAGTACCCCCAGCTTCAGAATCAGAAGTCTGCAATTGTCTTTGTCTTCTTGATCGAGTATTCTGATATACTCGTTCAAAAGAATCAAGAAGTTTGTTGAATTATTGTTGACCTGGGGTTTGGGACGTGTTCCGTCTAGGACATCGTCCTCTGTTGGTATGAGATGCCATGTTGACTGATGCATATGACAACTCATCAGCTTGTTGTTAGGCGCATTAAAACTTAACCGATCAAAAACTGACCGTTTGGAAGCCGAACAACAACATTTGATCACAATCTGGTGACACTCACAATGATGATTTTTTTGGGGAGTGTCACGGAAGATTGTCTATTTTTACGCTTTTGTATTAGCAATTTACGTAAATCAGAAGGAGTATAAGGAGTAGTCTTCTTTATTACATTTGGGGTAGCAAAACATTTAGTCCCTTGTGTATAAAGAAGATTACTGGCTGTATTCGCAGAACCAAACTGTACATTTTTACGTGCTTGGAGTTGCATGCGTAAATCGTGAGATTTTTGTGCACGAAGGACTCCATCTTCATTGCATGTAATTTATAAGTTTGGTACCTTACGTACAGAAGGTTGTTGGTTGAAAACAAAAGTTTTACCAACTATGTTTTTATGCTTCATGCGTGTAGGTACATTTACTCTAGATACAGAAGCACCATTATGAATTTTATCTACACTGTCACAGACAGGAGATTTACCTTTACGCATAGAGCGCAAAACATGAGTATCTGCCACATCATAGACGAGAGATTTTCCTTTACGTGTAGAACGTAAATTTTGTGTGTCTACCGCGTCACAGACGGGAGACTTATTGTTACGTTCAGAACGTAAGGACTTGGAGTCTGCCATGTCACAGACGGGAGACACGTTTTTACGCCCAGGACATAAAACCTGATTTTTACGCTCAGGACGTAAAACTTGATTTTTACGCCCAGAGCGTAACACTTGATTTTTACGCCCAGAGCGTAACACTGGAGAGTCTGCCACGTTACAAACGGAAGACTTGTTTTTATGCGCATGACGTATCACCGAAGTAGAGACTGCCTTATCACAAATGGAAGCCTCTACAACAGGAGTAGGAAGGATTCCTTTGCCTGCAAAGACAGTAGGGAGATCCGAGGATGCCTTGGATTTGGGAACCCAAACTTTTCGCACCTTCCTCGATTTCTGAACATTGGAGCAGCGGTTGCTACCCCCAGCCCGGAGCATTTCTTCATAGGCAATCTGGTCAAAGTACACAACCAGCGTCTTCTTGGTCGAACCGACCGAAACATCATCGTATTAAGCAATTGTCTCCTCGTCAGAGGAGAAGGTCTTCCCCAGCAGAGTCGCCATTTTTGTTTCACTTAACAAAATGCCTGGAAATTGGCTTTTGAAAATAAAACTTGAAAGAGTACAAAAGAGTACAAATATTCTGAAAAGTATTGCTATGGAAGTCTGATCTGAAGGCGATCACTTTGTTCCTTGGACCATACGATGATGATGAAGATCACTGCTAGAAGATGAACAGTTGGAAGAACTAAGTCACCAGAAAGGTATCGACGCACTTGGGCACTGATGGCGAGGTCGAATGCTTTTCTGCTTTGCTTCACTCTGTTCTGGAAGAAAGGTTGAAGAAGAATGCTCCGAAAAATCAAAGTCTCTGGGCTCTGATCTCTATGTATTCTCTTCTGTCTCTCTGTGCCTGATCCTCTTGATGTGTAAAATAAGTCTATTTATAGACATAACTCCTTGGGCGTAAAAAGCAACACATTTGAGTTTTTACGCTTGGCAACTGTCACCCACGATGGAAGTTACCCTCTTTATACGTTGACACGTGTCCCATTATATCAACAAAAACAGGAAGCACGTACACACGTTCTTCAATAAGTGTGGCATGAAAGCCACGTGGATAAACCACGTTCTCATGTAGCCAGAAACAATCGGGCGTAAAAATGACCCGAAATATATACTGAGCGTAAAGTGGCAAATTGGCGTAAAAATAACCCAAATAAACTTTCCAGCATAAAGTGGCCAAAATAGCCTTGAGCATAAAGTAGCTCAAATAGACTTTACACTCACAATAGTCTTGAGCGTAAAAACTCACATAACTATCGTGCGTAAAAATGGAAGTAATTTCATTGAACGTAAAGTGGCCTGTTTTGCACTAAACGACAATATCGATTTCTGAGTAAATCAAATCTCTTCGAATTCTGCGTTTATACGCTGTCAACAAATCATTATGTCAGATGCATTAAATGCATGATCTGACAGTCATTTCCATCGTAAAGCAGTTAGCGTAAAGGGTAGCCAGCGTACAGAGTAGTTAGCGTAAAGGATAGCCAGTGTACAGAGTAGCTAGCGTAAATTTTAATAACCCTAGCCTGGTTTGAGTGTAGAGCACTCCTTCTTTGTCTTGATTTATGAGGTACTTTTTATGCTCCTACACCTGTTTCTAGTCATTCTCTTACCAATCGTTGTTCAATTTTGTATCATCACAGCATGCAGTTAAAGTCTCTTCCCCATTATTTAAATTCGTAAATTGGTATCATAACCTCAAAATAAAATATCTCGAGAATCAGTAACCTAAAATCATCCAAGTCCTCAAAAACATTTCGACGTTGAATATCCTTGTCAGTTCTAAAACACATCTACGAAATATTAATGTTCTAACCATTAATGTATATTCTACTGCTCTTCTTATTCGAAATTCTCCTATGTTCTTTCCAAATAATTCATCCTCAAAATAATTCTCTAGTGTAATCATTTCTAAGCCTATACTACTGATCTCTTCCTGTTTCTAATTTCAGTCATAGCTTTCTTCCGCAATTTTATCTGAATGTCCAATATTTTATATTTCCACCAAGATTACCATATGATAACAACTTACATCCTTTTCCGAGCTAGATGATTTACGATACTTCCTCGGTCTTTCCAAGGTAAAGAGATATGAGAATTTAAAAAGATTTCAAAGTGTAGCTGATAGGATTAGATACGAGATAGGTGATCGATGTAATTAGGACATGGTGAATTAAGACAAAGGAATAATGTAAGACAAAGAAATAATGATAGGAATTTATTCTTGCTCATTTGGTCACAATAAAGATATGATCTGATAACCATACACGTCTTCCTGAAATTGTGTCACGAACCGCACCCAGAGTAAAGGCACAAGTGTGAAACAACGTCCCAGCCTACGCCGCAGAAACGGCGTAGAACGCTGTCTAGGTCTACTATCTATCAATAGTTATAATATCAAACTTGTCGAGAATGGTCAAATCTGAACGGAGGACAAACAATGACAATATAATATACTCAATCACAAACTCTAAGAATGACGATAGATAATACTGAAAGATAAAGACAACAAGATTTATAAATATCATCCTGAAAATCCAACACAGAATAATACAAGTCCAAAATCTCTGAGTCAACAATCTCAAAACAGATAACTAACAAATAATAACAAGCCAAGTAATCTGGAGACAGAGTCTATTACTATACTAAAACCAGCTAAACTATACCAAGGCCTCATCTGCTAGAGCTAGCCCCTGCTGCACTAGGGTCTCCAACTCTATACCAACCACGTCATGAGGACCGTAATAGGTAGGGCACTCCTCCTCATCATCTGTAATATTTTCAACAGGTCCAGTCAGGACGAAAACGAGTACAAAATCTAAAACAATAGTTATAGTTATACAATATTGAAAATGTAGCAGTAGATGGAGAGAATATACTAGGTAAAGTAGAGCGTACATGCATCCTGGCAGGGTATATCAAAAATATAAATGAGAAGGGTAAGAGCACAGTGTATAACATGTATGAAAATCTGGAACTGCTATCTATGTGAGTTTAGCACTAGTTTTAACATGTGATCGGCTTAGAACTTGATACAATGTTTGGTCTGACTAATCATACGTGAGTGTATGATTAACACTATACAGTGATGATACAATGGTGATACAATGCTGGTACTGTGGGGTATTGATCACATATCTACGCTAACACCCCCATCCCTGACTAATATAGTAGATCCAGTCATGACAAGTCATGACACGTATTCTCTGGAAAGTAGCTCTCCTTCACAGGAATCGTGTTTATACAATAAATAAGGAACAAGGAAGACTTGCACAAGGCATACCATATATAAGAGGAATAACATCTTATGACGGGATCCAGACAAATACCAATCCGTGTGAACAATGTGTCAAAAGAACAAGGATATCTACACTAAATACTAGAAACAAAGACGATATCATAAAACAGAAATATTATCAGAGAATGTACTCGCTTGGTACCCTGAATGACTGATGAAAATAGATGTCTGAACCGGAGTCCCAAAATCCTAGTTAAAGCAATTAAAGGTTATGATGTATTCAGAAATAAGGTCGATGAAGTATACGATACAATTTACATGATTTCTAAGCCAATCTAGGTCAAAGTCAACTCTAAGTCAAACCTGGTCAACTGTCTAGGTCAAACTAGGTCAACTAGTCAATTTGGTCAACTAGAAGTCAAACTTGGTTAACTAACATCTAAGGGTTGGTCAACCATCTAGTCCACAAGGTCAAACTAGGTCAACCAGTCTATATTGGTCATATCTAGGTTTTAGGGCACTATCTTGGTGTACCAAGGTATACAAACCTTATCTATGCCAATATCTTAGATATTCACCTACCAAACCTACCAATAGGCTCAAAAGTCAAATCCTATACAATATCTAATACTCAAGCCTTAGACACTACCTAAAATATATACATACTCAACTATATACAACCACCCTTACACAATGTAAATCATAACTCTAAACTTAACACCAACTCACCAACTATATATACTACCATATAGGTATACACAAGACTCAATACATATATATCACACTATATATATATATATATATATATATATATATATATATATATATATATATATATCACTATAATATATGAAGTAAACCCTCTAATCTAATCCATAATCTATAGGCTAAACCTACCCTCTAGTGCTAACCCAAACTTAAACCAAACACTCACCCTCATTTATCTTCCTAACTAACACACATACTATTTCTAACATGTATCTAAACTTCCAAGTTCCACCCCCTAAACTCTAACATACATTTAGGGATTAACCCTCTCAATTGCTAATTGCCTAAACACTCACACCCAAAAACTTAAGCCACTCTCAAGCCTAATGCCTACTGCTACTGCTCTGTCAACCAAGGCCTGCCCTGCCTGGGATCCCGGCTACTGATGCTGGAATTCCAAATATGCCAAGCCAGGCCAAGGCTTTTACTACACTGCTATTGCAGTGTAGTGCCTCACTGCTGCACTGCTCCCCCATCCTCTATTTTTCCTGAGAACAACTCACCAACTATAAATCCTAAACCTCTCTCATAGTTTATTCTACTGAACCCAAAACCCCTACCCTAGCATTTAGTCCTGGGACTGAGTTACCCCCATCCTAATGACTAAAATAGCAACCCCTCCCCCAACTCTTACTGATACAGGGATCAGTTTTAACTGATACCACATACCAATCCTATTGGACTTCTAACTGAACTCCTTGGTTCAGTCTAAGAGCAATGCACCTACATTCCCTTCTTATCACTCAACTGATAGCAATAGGAAAAAAAATGGAACCCCCAATCATAATTCCCAACCTACCCTCCTATAATCTCATGTCCTCATGCCAATTCTCCTCTTTGTATCATTTTCTATTACCAATACTGCTCTTATACATATCTATATAACCTATAAACCGAAACCCAAAAGGAAACATGTATCATAAATCAATTAGACACCAACCCCTTGAAACCATTTCGAAAACCAATCTCAGGTATAAATGTAAACTCCTTTTGAAATCGAATTGAATCATTTGAAAACAGTAAACAACATATATCAGTGTATGTATCAGAAAACATGAAATCGAACCCAAAAACAAATAAAAACCAAACCAAAACACTCGTGTCAGGTGGGGGGTATTTCGTATCGACCCTGGGGTCATTTGTGTGTCCACAAAGTGTCAAAACATCGTATCCAAAGTGCCACGAACCTGGTCAAATTTGGTGCCAGAGACAGTGCAGTGCACTATCTCGTGCACGCGTGTCGAACTCAATAGGACACGACATGTCCACTAAGACACCAAGTGGTGGTATCGAATTGGTAGCCTAGGTCTAGGGTTTCATGTCACACAGCCTGAAACGTGTCCAAGTGTCTTTCTGTTCGCGCACGAAGTGCGTATCAGTGGCACTTGTGCGCACGTGTGCGTGTGGTCGAGATAGTGCAGGTGGGATATCTCTCAAACCACTCGATGGTTTCTTCTCAAATTTTATGTACATAGTGTCAGTGGTTGCCTGCACCCACACACCAATTTTTAGGTGTTGGGGTGCCGTGTCGTGTCCGCTAGGACACCCGAGCAGCAGGATACTGCACGACAGTGTCGTGCTGAGTCCCCGTGTCCAATAACAGTGTCCAAAACACCCAAAAATCAACTCAGTCCTAATGAAATGTAACCTACACCTAATTAGCTACAAACCCATGT
The DNA here is from genome assembly GCA_029216955.1 of Iris pallida. Classification (NCBI taxonomy): domain Eukaryota; kingdom Viridiplantae; phylum Streptophyta; class Magnoliopsida; order Asparagales; family Iridaceae; genus Iris; species Iris pallida. Next base: position 1,755,287 of record JANAVB010029817.1, on the reverse strand, counting down.
AATTAGTTTTGAAAATTAGTAAAATAAATTCCTATGTGGCATTTCACCAAATACCTATTTAAAAACACAGATACGTGTCCGATACGGATATCGAACGGACACGAAATCCTACCAAACTTGGGCTATACCTAGGAGAAACCTAAATGAATGCATCTATGAAGAAAAATTAGGGTTTTAATGGGTGTAGATAGGTTTACCTATTGAGAGTTGGAATCTCAATGTAAAGAGCCTAGTATCGATGTCTTCCTCGATTTGCAACGGTCCCGAAGCTTTCAAACCCTTGCTAGCTATCCACCAATGGCTTCTGCTACTATAGGGGAGTCCAATACAAAAGACTAGGCTCAATTTGGAGTTGAATTGATGAAATATGGTGATTTGGGGAAGAATACTAAACTAAGGTGTAGAAGCATGGAAAATAATAAAGAAAGAGCCATGCGGCCAGGAAACCCCATGCGGCTCAGAAAGCCCATGCGGCTCAGAGGACCCATGCGGCTCAACGCGTCTATGCGGCTCTGTGATCTCCATGCGGCTCAGAGAGGTGCCACGTAGCATACAAACAACTCTTCCCTTACTGCATTAATTGCTTTGACGGCTGACAGCTCTGACAAGACGACAGCCCTGACACAAAGATGTAATTATGACTCTGTCATAATGACAGACTCCTAGGAAAATGAAGAAGATCTCTGACATAATCCCCCGAGATCCAGAAAATGTCACGCAGCCTAGGCACGTGGACAGTCATATGCGGCTCGAGCGGAGACTCCCCATGCGGCTCAGGTCGAAGTTGCCCTATGCGGCCCAGATCGAAATAGCCCTATGCGGCTCAAGCAGACGCTCCCCCATGCGGCTCACAAGGACCACCTCCATGCGGCTCACGAAGGGGTTACCCGTTATGCGGCCACCTACGTCCATGCGGTCCAGATTATCATGTGATTCGAAGGTTCGGGGGCCACTCCCCAACAACCTTGACACGTGGCCGGGCTTATGCGGCTCAATCCTCATGCGGCTCAGATCCCCTCAGCAGCTCCCAGGATACGTGTCATAAAACTAATCAATTTTCCAGATTTACTGCAATCAAAGATTGGGTCAAATCCCAATAATCTGGGACACGTGGCAGGAGAATGAATTAAACATATTCATTCAGATTCGCAGACATCAGCAGATCATTATAAGGGAGATTTATTCCAATCAGCATTAATTACTGCGAGGATTTGGCACAATCTACATTAATGGCCCAGATTCATTACACTCAAAACTAATGGCCCAGATTGATCAATCAACATGCCGCCGCCACTTTAATGGACAATCATTGTAAACCCTAATGATAGCATTCCCTTCTTATAAATAGCAAGGTGACATTCCCTTGCAAAGAGGACCCTTTTTCGAGATCAGAGAGCATCAGAATACTTGGAGAGAAAAAGCAGAGAGAGAGCAGAGAGAGCATTTCTTCAACGCCAAGCAATCTTCTGGAGCCAAGGCTGCATACCGATCGTCCAAGGAGTAAGGCAGAGCTGCCGTAGCTTTCCCGAGCCTCTATCGTCATCCCCCAGAATCTAAAATAAACAATTGTACTTAGACTGCTGTACCTAGGTTTTCGTCCCTAGGCTTTCTTTGTACAAGCGAGTTTGTAACGTGAAGTAAAATTCCAGTCCTCCGATAATTGTTCTGCTCTTTTATATTTCATGGCAAACACGATGGCGACTCTGCTGGGGACAAACTTCTCCACGGCTGAGGAGTTGGTGACGCAATCGGATGCAGCCAAACTTGGCTCCACGTAACAGAAGATGGTCGTCCGCTTCGACCAACAGGTGTTTGAAGAAATACTCTCTGAAGGAAGTGCTGGCCCGGTCCAGAAGCGAACCCGCACAAAGAAAGCTCACTGCGAGTGGAGGCCGAAATCATTTGATCCTCCACAAGCTCTGGACGGGATACTCTCTGCTACCCAAGACGGCGAAGGCGACTCTCATATGGCTCCACTTCGAGCCGTATAGGGCTCTGCTGTCCCCAAGTCCGACAGAGGAAAGCACTACGATGCTGGACTTACAGGGGCAAAGAGCAACTCTATGCGCCCCAAGAAGAAGTCGAACACTCCTGTGGCCAAATCTTCCAACCCCATGCAGGAGGCTCATGCGGGTGAATCTGCCAGCCGCATGAAGAAAGTCTACGCGGCCAGATCATCCAGCTGCATGAATAAAACTCATGCGGCTGAGACTGTCAGCCGCATGAAGAACGCCTATACGGCTACGTCTGCCAGCCGCATGAAGTTTGTTGATGATAGCCGCATAACGCCTACCCCGCGTGGTTCTGTCTTCGACCGCCTATCTTATGGTCCTGATCTCCTGTGCTCCCAAGAAGACATGTCTGATTCTCTCCAGCATCACCTAGACTCTTCCTACTATGTGCCCTTACGCACTAGAGCGAAGAAGTCTAGGGCAGCGCGAGCTTGGCAAGCTCGGTCCGCTGATCCAGTCTCTGACCATTCGAACATCCCGCATACCGTTATTCGGGCCTCGGATGGGAAGTTGTACCGAACCACTCGAGTCCAGCCTCCGACGGCAAACGGACAGAGAGGTTCGCAAAAGTCTCCCAAAATCCAGGAAGCAAACATGGTCGATCCAGACCCATCTGACTTGCGTGAGGCCATCCTCCACAAACGTAAGGAAAGAGAAGACACATCGGGGTGCAAAGAGTCCTCCCACAGACGTCACTGCACCTAAGTCATCGTCAACTGCTGCTGCAATAATGTGACGGTGCGAGAAGACCGGCAGTCCGTCTTTCAAAGACTGCAACAGCCATCTTCAGAAGATGAGGCACTTCCCGTCGTCTCCTGTAACTCTGCGCAGAAAGTCCCCGCCGATGGGAAAGGGAAGAAGACAAATGTTTCTAGCCCGAAGATTTCAACCACTTCGACTAAAAGACTGTCGTCTAAGCGGGCGCCCACCACCGGAGTTTTCCAAGGTACTCGCTCTAAGACGAAATCTGCCACAGTGGGAGATTCGTCATCCACAACTCAGGGGGTTGCTGGGACTGGGGGTAGCACTCCTTCGAACCTCCACAACAATTCGATGTTCCAAAAAGACGAGCATGGGGAAACAACTCTCCTATCAGATGCAGCAAACCCGACGAGGTGAACTCGGAGACTGGGGGTACTGTTCCTTCTGAGTCCGAACCAGAAGAGAACATTCCCACATACCCCCGACGACTTCTCACTGCAGGGGTATAATTCGGAGGGCGCTTCCTCCACCACTCCGTCCATCTCTCCTCATGTAAAAACGGTATTCATGACGGATAGCAGCCAAGGTGGTTCCAGTGATCGCCAACGCATCGACACTCTGGAAGCCATATTACTTTCCTTGGTCAAGTCTGTGGACGAGATCAAAGTGGCCCTTCCAACTCTGCAATGAGGGACGTCTGGCCAAACAAGCACGGGTCCCGCGGTCAATGCAGACTCGAATTCAGCAGCACCGAACCCGGGTAACAATCCTCCTGAAGTAACGGCCCCCACCGCTTTAGATGAGGCCCGAGAAGCAAGAAGAGAGGTCCAGGAGCTCCGAGCTAAGTTTTACGCTCGAGAAAATTCTCAAGACCTCAGAATACGGCAACCATACCCTGCTGCATGGAGGGATGTCCCCTTCCTGCCAAGATATAAGCCGTTCAATATCAATCCTTATGATGGCAAGACCTCAGCAAGTCGGTACATTATTTACTTCGAGGTTACCACCGACCATCTGCCCCATGACGATGCCATTCTCACACGATTATTCATCGGGGCATTGGAAGGGGTCGCCTTCGATTGGTATCGCAACCTGCCAGACAACTGCATCTACTCCTTCACCGGCATCAAGCGCATGTTCTTGGAGAGATTCTACGAAGTAGGGCAGGACATCACAATGTCCACCCTCATGGACGTCGTCCAAGGGGAGAAAAAGCTGACAAGAAACTATATCGAGCGGTTTCGCCAAACCGTAATGAAGCTGCCGTCTAGAAATTCAGATTCCTCTTTGATTGAAATTTGCCAAAAGAGATTGCTCCCAGCAATCAGTCTCTGGATGGGCAAAAGTCAATTCAAGGATTGGAAGACATTCATCATCAGTGCCACCAGCGCCGAAGAACGATTGAAGAAGGCTCGCCAATTGGGATTACACATCTCGGACGGAGAGAACAAGGGCAAGCGTCCTAACACCAACAACGACAATGGGGGTAGTCCCTCCAACAATCGGGACAGCAGGGGTAAGCAGGCTATGGTGGCCGACACAGCACAGAAACCTGAGCCAAAGCCGGCAGACAAACAATGGCCGCAAATCACTTACTCCTTCGAAGATGGTCACGTCAAGCCCATCTTGGACATGCTCATACAAGGAGACAAAATTCAGCTTCCTCCACCAAGACGGGAACCGCGGCAGGCAGACATGGAGAACCTAAAGTACTGCCATTACCACCGCTACGTCCACCATGCCACACACGACTGCTACCAACTAAAATGGTACATCCAAAATCTCATCGATTCGAACGCATTGGCCATCGATTTTGAAGAGGTAACTGTGGCAGCCAATATGGTGTCAGTACAATTCGGCAGCTTTCCTCCGACGGAAACTCAAGACGGTGTGGTCTCCATCCCTCTGGCGACAATGGAGATTGCTAATCTTCCACCTCCCCGAGACCAGGCTGCTGGTCTAGTGCCTCTCACCACATCACGAGGGGAGGTCATATGGGTCCATCCAGACTTGGTATCAGAAGTGACTCAGCCCATACCATCTTCCATTTGCAAGAAGAAGAGTGGAAAAGTCAGGTCCTGCCGCACAATCTCGGCAGATATCGAAGAAGCTACAGCCGTAGTCACCCGGTCTGGGGCACAATCCCAACCTGTGGCTGACAACCCGGCTGAAGATCATCAGCCCGCTACAACTGATGCTCCGGGACCGGCTCAGCCTCCGACGACCGACAAGCCTAGGCCGAGGGAGACTCGCTTTGACAAATCCCTCCGAAAAGAGGCATCACAAGGGCTGAAGAAGCCCTACAACTTCGACATCTTAGCGCAGTTGGCCAACACACCGGCCAAGTTGTCATTATACGAGCTCCTAAGACTCTCCAAGGATATTCGTGCGGCTTTCAGCGATGCACTCCAAAATACCGAAGCATACCTGGCTCAGGTCAACCTCACGGGAAAAAACCCGCCTGCAGATCTCCAAGACAGCGCCTGCACGGGAGCGATGCCCAACATTATCTTCACTCCGCAGGACATGCTCATCAAAACCAACCTACATGATCGCCCGCTATACTACACTGGATACATCAGCGACATAAAGGTGGATCGGATGCACATTGATCCTGGCTCTTCCATAAGCATTATCCCAAAGGGTCTGCTACATCATCTCCGCATCCCAATGCATCGCCTGACGCCTACAAGCACCGCTATCAGCAGTTTCAATTCGGACAGGAGCTACCCAATTGGAAAGATTCGTCTGAAGTATCAAATTGGCGATCTCCAATCCGAAGTCACCTGCTACGTCATAGATGCAGACACTTCTTACAACATCCTCTTGGGGCATCCGTGGATACACGATTATATGATTGTGCCTTCCATGCTGCACCAGTGCTTCAAATATATCGACAAACACGGCTTCGTGAGGACGAAATTTGCTGATACCGATCCCTTCAAAGGGGTCGAATCCTACTACTCAGATTCTTACCTGTACGAAAAGTCGAAGAAGCACCTTGATGAAGGAGATGTGCAAGCTCGTACCGAGACAGCCACAGGATCAGAAGAACCTCTGACGATCCATCTCCAAGCTCGCAAACCTGGAAAGTTTGTACCCCTTACAGCCACTCTGCGTAAGGACGCAGTCAACCTCTCGGCACAAGAAGAGCAGATGATAATTCGGCTACCAAGGTCTGGCCAAGTGCCAAGATCCACAACGGAGCCACTAACAATCAGGCTGCCGAGAGTCAGCCAACTGCAAACGGAGAAGCTCAATCCCTCCGACAAGCCAATGACGATACGCCTTCCCAAGAAGGGTCGTCACCCCGATGCAAGGCCTGGAACTTCTAGCGAACCAACCACTCCCTGCCCGGCATCGAGCATCAGACTGGGGGTCGCTAGTCTGCCAACAACTCTACGCTCTGCTCCATCAGCTGAACATCTGACGATCAAGCTGTCCAGGTCGTCCTCTTAGTCTTCATTTACGTAGGGGGTAGCCGAAGAGGAACCGGAGCTAGCCAAGTATGTGGCTGCCCACACTGATGTTCCCTCCGCTGATGATGTAATCTCCCTAGAAAAGATACCTTACTTCATCAATAAAGGGCTGACTTTGAACTACCTCGAGCTTAATAAGCTTTGTACAATGTATGCTATGAAATACGGTATAGGCACTCACCTACACACACAGGAGACAAAAGTGTACACTGCGATCCAGCTTACTCCAATAGAAGATGCCTACCGCATAATCGAGGGAGGGGACCATCCAATCATCTTCGGCCGGAAGGACGATCCGTATCCCTTCACCATAGAAGAAGTCGACCTTGGGCCAGACGCCGGGAGACTGCCTCTGTATCTTTATAGTCCCCAATCCAAATACCTTATGCAAAAACAGGGATATGATCTGGAGACAACGCCTGGTTTGAACTACGGTACTGGACGATGATTACCTTTAAAGCCACCAGTCCCGGCTGGTAAACCACGGGACTACTATAGCAAGACTCGATGTGGGTTAGGGTATATTACACCCACGACGACCCCCGAGAGTTAAGATAAAGAATGTGACTGGAATTCACATTCGACCAGGTCACCAACTTCTGACTCTGATACCAGCAACGGAGACATATTCAGACAAGTCCTGTCAGTCAATATGGCATTCGCCGACGCTTATGAAGAAGACGAAGACATCCCTGAAATCCTTAAGCTAGAGCCGTAGGCCCAACAGTTGGATGCGCAATGGGAAAAGCGGTTCGAACAAAGGGAACCTCCTACTGAAGATAAAGTTATGCAGGTCGACCTCGGCAGCGAATCTTCTCCAAAACCAATCTTCGTCAGTAAAAGCCTAACAGACGAAGAGCGAGAATCGCTACTGGAACTTGTCAAAGAATATATTAATGTTTTTTTCTGGAGCTATGAAGACATGTCGGGGTTAGATTCTGATATTGTTCTTCATAGACTCAACATTCGGCCGGACGCAAAACCAGTCAAGCAACAACAGCGACGCTTCCGTCCAGGCATCAGGGATGCGATCGAAGCCGAAGTCAACAAACTGATAGCCAGCGGCTTCATTCGTGAGGAACAACACCCGGATTGGGTCGCCAACATAGTACCCGTCCTCAAGAAGAATGGGAAGATTTGAATCTGTATCAACTTCCGCAATCTGAACAAGGCGTGCCCCAAAGATGAATTCCCCCTCCCTATCACAGACATCATGATTGACAACACTTGTGGCTTCGAACGTATGTCATTCATGGATGGCTTCTCGGGGTACAACCAAATCAAGATGTCTCATGACGACGAAAAGCATACATCATTCCGAATACCGATTGGCACATACTGCTACACAGTCATGCCTTTCGGTTTGAAGAATGCCGGCACCACATATCAAAGAGCCATGAGCATCATCTTCAGAGACCACTTACGCAAGACGGTGGAGTGCTATGTTGATGACATTGCCGCCAAGAGTCGCTGTAAGGGAGACCATCTGCAGGATCTGAGGACGGTATTCGACCTGATACGAGCACACAATTTAAAAATGAACCCCACAAAATCCTTCCTGGGCGTATCCAGCGGGAAGTTCTTGGGCTTCATCATCACTGCCCAGGGTATCCATGTAGACCCTGAGAAGACAAAGGCAATCATGGAGATGGGTCCCCCGAAAAATCTCCGCAAACTCAGAGGCCTTCAAGGGAGGCTAGTTTACATCAGGAGGTTCATTTCTAACCTCTCCGGGCGATGTCGACCATTCACCCATCTCATGAAGAAAGGCGTATCATTCGTATGGGACGAAGAATGTCAGCGGGACTTCGACAGCATCAAAGAATATTTGTCGAACCCTCCAGTCCTGGTGGCCCCGGTTGTCGGAAAACCATTCCTGCTCTACGTACGAGCAATGGAACATTCCCTCAGGGCTCTGCTGACACAAAACAATGACGCAGGCCATGAGCAAGCCATATATTACCTTAGTCGAATGATGATTGGGCCAGAGCACCGATATACCGCTGTGGAGAAGGAGTGCCTTGTCCTGGTGTTCGTCATTCAGAAGACGCGGTACTATGTCACTGGACAAACAATACATGTGATCTCATGAGTCAACCCTCTCAGGGTCCTCATGACTAAACCAGGGGCACTCAGCTCTTGCCTCGCTACATGGGCAATATTGCTGTCCCCTTATCATATGATCTTCGTCCTGCAAAAGGTTGTCAAAGGTCAAGCCCTGGCAGACTTTTTGGCATCCCACTCGGGTTCGGAGTCGTCCAGAATATATGAAGAAATCCCAGATGAGGTCGCCAACTCGCATGCAACCTCTCACGATGATATATGGCGAATGTTCTTCGACGGCGCTTCGAGAACTGGACCCAAAGGCAACATCATCGTTGGAGTCGGGGTGCTGCTAGTTTTTCCTTCCGGATTGGTGATTAACCGCGCTTACTCTCTTACAGAAACCTGCTCTAACAATGTGGCCGAGTACAACACTTTGGTTATTGGCCTCCAACTTGTAAGGGAGCTGGGGGTAGAATATCTTGAAGCATACGGCGATTCTCAGTTAATCGTCAATCAGATCCGGGGCTCATACGAAGTTCGCCACGAAGACATGATCCCCTATCACCAGATAGCGATCGACATCATCTCGTCGTTCGAGGGGTTCTTCATCGAGCACGTCTCCAGACTCCGAAATATCGAAGCAGATGCCTTAGCAGGTCCGGCCGCTTCCCTAACAGTGCTAAATCATACTCAACAATCGGTGGATGTGATAGGCCACAAACTGGTCTGTCCAAAGAACAACGTTCAACTCATGGCGAGTTATTCCGCCCAGACGATCGACGATGTCCCAGATTGGAGACAACCATTCATTGACTTCGTCGTCTACGACATCCTGCCCGAGAACCCAAAGGAAGCCACCTCCATCAGACGGCATTCTCTCAGATTCTTCTACGATACAGAGACGAAAATGCTGTATCGGCGATCCTATGATGGATTATTGCTTCGGTGTCTGTCAAACGCAGAAGCCAAAGAAGCCGTACGAGAAGCTCATGACGGTGTCTGCGGGGCCCATCAGCCTGGCCCTAAATTGTAAGACCGTCTTCGCCGTATGGGCTACTACTGGCCCACGATGGTTGCGGATGCGATAGACTATGCTAGAAAGTACAAAGCTTGCCAAGTCCACACGGACTTCATCCACCAACCATCCGAATTTCTACATCCCACAGTGGCATCCTGGCCATTCGAAGCATGGGAGATGGATATCATTGGTCCAATCACTCCACCTTCCTCCCGAGGACATCGCTTCATACTCGCAATCACAGATTACTTCTCCAAATGGGCGAAAGCTGTCCCACTCGCAGAAGTAAAAACTTCAAACGTGATCAGCTTCCTCAAGCATTACGTCATCTATCGCTTTGGACTGTCCCGAAGGATCATCCATGATAATGGTTCGCAGTTTACAAGCCACGCCTTCTATCGGTTCTGCGATAAGCATCGCATCCAGAATATTGCTTCGATACCGTACAACCCGACAGCAAACGGGTTAGCAGAAGCATTCAACAAAACCATCATCAAGTTACTCAAGAAGTTCGTATCGTCCAACAAATGCGACTAGAACGAGAAGCTTGGTGAATGCTTATGGGCATACCGTACCACAGTTCGAACAGCCACAGGAAATACACCATTCTCCCTGGTGTACGGAAGTGAGGCAGTTCTCCCATTAGAGACTCAAATACCCTCACTTCGCGTCGCTCTCACTTATCAATTGACGACGGATAATAACTACCGACGCCGACTACAAGAGTTAGAGGCCTTAGACGAAAAGTGCCTCCTGGCTCAACAAAGAATCGAGCTATACCAAGCACGCATCTCTGGAGCCTTCAACAAGAAGGTTAAAATCAGAACATTCCAAGTGGACGATCTCGTTCTGGCCGTCCGGAGGCCGATGGTCATGACTCACAAGACCGTCGGCAAGTTCCAGGCAAAATGGGAAGGTCCATTTATCATCGAGGCTGTATTCTCCAACGGTGCTTACCGCCTCGCCAAGCAAAATGGAGACTTGCTCATGTTGCCCGTCAACGGCAAGTTCCTGAAGAAATATTATGTCTAAACGACATATTCCAGATTATCGAGTCATGTACCCGCTGGTGCCGCTGAACTCACATCCACAAACATTCCAGATTATCGAGTCACGTACCCGTTGGTACCGCTGAACTCCCATCCATAAACATTCCAGATTACCGAGTCATGTACCCGCTGGTGTCGCTGAACTCGTATTTCAATATTCCATATTATCGAGTTATGTACCCGCTGGTGCCTCTGAACTCACATTTCGGTCACTCTTTCAGATAGTAAGTCATGTATGACCATACCTCTGAACTTTCTTCCTGGAAGAGATCCTCCCTCATGATCCACTACCCGCACTCCCAGTGCACAAAAAAGGTAACCGATCCACAAATTTCCAAAACGGCCATGTCCTCATTACCTCTGAGTCGTTTCATTTCTGCCAAAAATAAATCACCCCTCTACATAGAACTTCCATGTCCTCATTACCTCTGAGTTGTTCTATGTACCCTCCGTCAAAGAAACCCTCATGCTCACCATGTCCTCAGTACCTCTGAGTAAGTATGTTGGTTCCTTTTTAACTTGTTGTCCGTATCCAAAACCAGGGTACGTTAGGGGCAATGGATCCACGTAAAATGTCTCAATAAGATGACTACTGCAAAGCAAAAGAGAGAAGCAAATATATTCCATTCATTCAGAAATCGGTTACATCCACACGACTACAAGCAAGTCAAAGAGGTTCTTCATGCAGACAAGAAGAAAAGCGAAACAAAACAAAAACTACAGACAAAAGATAGACATCTACGAGAAGCCCCTAAATCCTAGTTGTAGAAGCGCGTATACCATTCCCTCAACCACCTCACATATGAAGGATGCAATTGAGGAAGATCCTCGTCCAAAATAGGAGAATCAGAATTCCCAGTGCTACCACCTTCAGCAGTTTCGATACTTGGAGGGCTGCCATCCCCCTCAGGCGCCGGTTCTTCTTTCATCACCTCCTCCTTAACAGAGGAAGACCCCTGGTTGATGACAGGAGGCTGCGGCTCCTCTGACACTGTAATCTCAGCATTCGGTGGAGATACTGCAAGAACCAAAAATGAAGAAAATAAAAATAGTCAGAAGACATTCAGAAAGGTCCATGCGGCTCGTTTAAGGTAACTCTCATGTGGCTCGGACATGGGGTATACCCCCATACGGCTCAGTCATGGGACGTGTGTGCGGACCATGTAGTTTGAGAAGTTCGCGTCAAAGGCTTGTGCACGAAGCATGCAGCAAAGCAGGCTCTGTTAGGGTTTCAAAGTACTCAATCATCTACATAATCTTTACCTTCGATGGCAATGTGAACGTCAAGACGAACGGAGGACGCGACAGTCGAGGACGAAGCCGATTTCTTACTCTTTGTCACAGCCTTCTTCACAGCCTTAGAAGCCCTGGGTGCCATCGTTGTCTGATGATCAGAGGAAGAAAACAAGACAGGAATGTGAGTCAAGAAGAGTTTAAGAGAGAAGACCGTCCAAATACCCTTCTATTTATAGACAAGGAGGACCACGGATCGACGCCTCGTACAACGTGATCGACTCTTCGGCTATCGAGCCAAACTAGCCAATTAAAGACTAAGCTCTCGGGATCTTGCCCCAAAAAGATTTGCACGCATGGCATAATGACGTGGCAAAGAGCTATGCGGCTAGGCCATCCATGCGGCTGAAACTTTCATGCGGCCAAGACATCTATACGGCTAGGACCTCATATGCGACTAGAAAGAGCTTTCACACAGCCATGCTTCTTATTCAAAGTATTTCAATTTTGCAAATTAAAAACTTTGAAGGGGGTCTTGTAGAAGCATGGAAAATAATAAAGAAAGAGCCATGCGGCCAGGAAACCCTATGCGGCTCAGAAAGCCCATGCGGCTCAACGCGTCTATGCGGCTCTGTGATCTCCATGCGGCTCAGAGAGGTGCCACGTAGCATACAAACAACTCTTCCCTTACTGCATTAATTGCCTTGACGGCTGACAGCTCTGACAAGACGACAGCCCTGACACAAAGATGTAATTATGACTCTGTCATAATGACAGACTCCTAGGGAAACAAAGAAGATCTCTGACATAATCCCCCGAGATCCAGAAAATGCCACGCAGCCTAGGCACGTGGACAGTCATATGTGGCTCGAGCGGAGACTCCCCATGCGGCTCAGGTCGAAGTTGCCCTATGCGGCCCAGATCGAAACAGCCCTATGCGGCTCAAGCAGACGCTCTCCCATGCGGCTCACGAGGACCATCTCCATGCGGCTCACGAAGGGGTTACCCGTTATACGGCCACCTACGTCCATGCGGTCCAGATTATCATGTGATTCGAAGGTTCGGGGGCCACTCCCCAACAGCCTTGACACGTGGCCGGGCTTATGCGGCTTAATCCTCATGCGGCTTAGATCCCCTCAGCGGCTCCCAGGATACGTGTCATAAAACTAATCAATTTCCCAGATTTACTGCAATCAAAGATTGGGTCAAATCCCAATAATCTGGAACACGTGGTAGGAGAATGAATTAAACTTATTCATTCAGATTCGCAGACATCAGCAGATCATTATAAGGGAGATTTATTCCAATCAGCATTAATTACTGAGAGCATTTGGCACAATCTACATTAATGGCCCAGATTTATTACACTCAAAACTAATGGCCCAGATTGATCAATCAACAGGCCACCGCCACTTTAAGGGACAATCATTGTAAACCCTAATGATAGCATTCCCTTCTTATAAATAGCAAGGTGCCATTCCCTTGCAAAGAGGACCCTTTTTTCGAGATCAGAGAGCACCAGAATACTTGGAAAGAAAAAGCAGAGAGAGAGCAGAGAGAGCATTTCTTCAACGCCAAGCAATCTTCTGGAGCCAATGCTGCATACCGATCATCCAAGGAGTAAGGCAGAGCTGTCGTAGCTTTCCCGAGCCTCTATCGTCACCCCCTAGAATCTAAAATAAATAATTGTACTTAGACTGCTATACCTAGGTTTTCGTCTCTAGGCTTTCTTTGTACAAGCGAGTTTGTAACGTGAAGTAAAAGTCCAGTCCTCCGATAATTGTTCTGCTCTTTTATATTTCATGGCAAACATAAGGTTTTGTATGTTTAAAGAAGGAGGCAAGGGGGTGTCATTAAGTGTTTAAATAGGGGAGAGGCTCCTTATGGCAGCCTAGGGTTACGGTTTAGATATAGATGGGTGGCTAAGGGTTCTCCACCTAAATCCAAGTCCATTCATTGGTCCAATTTAGTCCTGAGGCTTTCTTTCTACAAATATCTTAAGAAAAATATCCTACTACAATAATATCTAGATATTACTAACCTTGTCATTAAGTCCCTAACCTTCTAACTAAACCTCCATGAACATTATTAGCATCTAGGCTAAGTCAAAACTAGGTTAGTCTCTAATAAATAATTAGCACCATAAAAATCAATCAAAATTCATTTTCACCAATAAGTCAAAGTGACCAAAATACCCTTAGGCTGAAAAGTAGTAATATGACATTCTAATCACATGACTAGGCTCCCTTGGTCATGGTTAGTCTCTAGGCTAAACATATTCTAGGGTTGTACTAGCAAAACACCGAAATCATAATACACCAATTTAAATGGTATTAAATTATTTAAAAATTTACCAAAATTATGGAAAACTGAGAAATGACAAAATTATCCTTGATTTTGGAAACAGGCAGTTTCAAATCATGTTGCCAGAATTTTGCCACGCCAGTAAGCATAGTTGCAATAACGATAGAGTCCATAACTAAGGTATACACCCTATCATGTTATCTAGAATTCTCATCATGACAACCGGTATAGCTGCAAAAAAATCTAAATTCCATAACTAAGATGAGTATATCCAAAATTAGGCTCTATATTTTTGTTATACCAGCTAATATGGCTGCAATAAATTCTAAACTTCATAACTAAAGCAGACATTTACCTTTCTTACTGTCCCCATCAAATATGTTATCAGAATATACCTTAATTCAATCCATAAAATTTATCTAAATACAAAATCAAAGTCAACAACGAACACCAGGAATCAAATTCAACAACGAATCAAGGAAAAGTAAATGGAAATAAGCGAAAACAGATTTCCTAGGTAGGGTTTAGAGTGAGATTCAGGGGTCATCCCAAATGTACTATCTAGGTCAAAATTGAAACCTACTGAATTTTAAGCAAGAGACAAAATATAGTTAACGGTCCCATGCTGTGATAAGTTTTTCCTATGTTGTAATCCAAATAATCCTCTAGGTGTTCTAAATATTATCTCTAGTGTTATCAAGTTGTCATAAGATCCTAATTGATGGCATGCTTGGTACAAATAACGTAACCAAACAACTTTAGTCTCGACCTGCATGAGCCACCATTAAAAAAATATCACGACCCGCAACCCAAATTGTTGGACCGGGCCGGGCCATGCCCAGCCTACGCTTTAGATAAAGCACAGTAAGTTGTTCCCAAAGATAGACAATATGGTTCTAAGCAATTCTATTTATAACATTTTAAGAGTTCATCACAACACAGCATCTATAAGCGAAAGCAAACAATTTCTTTATAGGTTATTACACTTCCAAAGTATGAAACTGGAGACAAAGTCCAGTATCCAAATATAAGTTTAATAATAACCAAAAGTCTAAGTCTCAAAGTAGAAAAGATGGTTATTAAGCAAGGTTCCCTGCTGGGACCTCTTCTGGAACTAAGACCAGGTCCTTAAATGTAGCCCCATAGTAGGTATCACACAACATTTCCTCTTCGGATAGTACGTCTGCAATGTTATCTTGTCAGGACGGGAGCAAGTACTGGTGCTACAACAAAATATATTGAACATGGAATGAAAAAAGATGTAATAACAGAAAATCATGGCATATTACAATATATCATGTCAAGGATACATTTGTCATGGCGACATATGTATATATAATGTTTAAAACTGGAGCATGTACGTGATCGTCAATAGGTGTACAATGTACTATGGCACATGTAAATAAAATATACTTTCGTACAAGTGAAAAAGCGATAGATGTACATATGCACAAATATAGTTGGATAAGTGCCTACGGCAAGGTTTGCATATAGAATACGACCTTGCTCGAATTCGGTAGAAGGGGCATGATCACATACTTAGCTAGCAGTTTCTCCATAACCCATTTACAATATGTGAGTGATACTGAGAGCAGTATAGAGCATGGTATATACTGAGAGTAGTATAAAGCATGGTAGGTACTGAGAGAACAGTATAAAGCATGTGAAGATATGACTTGTAGTTCAAAAATGATATTTTAACATGATTCATTCACAGTTCATTATCATAGCAGTAACTAAAGTTTATAGGGGTACTTACCTCGGCAAATCAAGGAATGAATATGAAGCTATAGATGTACGAGTCCTGTCAAAATGATATAATCTCAGTTCTAAGCTATATTCAAGTCTACATTAATTGTGTGACATGGATCCTAACTAGATACTAGCTAATGAGCTATCGAAGTCTAATGTGGGGTGTTCAAATCTAGTCCAACACTTAGTCTCTACACTAAGGTAGGGTAGGTCCTAATACTAAAATATCCCAAAACCCTAAAACACACCAAGCAATATTAATAATTAATAATTCAATTGTACATTGGTTCCAAGATTATTAAGATAGATATATAACTCTAATTTATAAAGAATAATATACCAAATTGATCCTTGTTATCTGAGATAATTTATTATAATGTTTTGGAATTTATAATCAAGTGTAGTATTATAAAAATCCGTTTACAAGTGTACTTTAAAATGAGTTCTGTTTCCTATTTGTAGACAGTGGCAAAATAGTAAATTAAATTCTAAAAAAATTAATTAATTATCTTGATTAACATAGTATTTGACTATAATTTTTTGGAATTTTTTTCAGCATTTAAAAATCTGTCTGAAAAATTCAATACATTAATACAATTCTGAATTAAATAATTAATTATTTATATATTTGTTCACGCATACGAAATTGGACCGAAGAGTCAAGATACGGGACCGAGCCATGAACCAAGTCCAATATGGGTTGACAT
>JANAVB010029817.1:1558222-1726866 GCA_029216955.1 Iris pallida | reverse complement strand
CAGTCTCTTATGGTCATGAATAAGCCTAGTGTCTCAATCACAAGCAAGTAAGTAAATGTCAGAGATATAAGATCACCAATATAACATAGTAGGCGTCCCAAACATTACATACTCAGCTGATCATGAAGCTAGTCGTACAAAATGTGAAGACTAGCAAGAGTTTAGTTATACATGACAACCCAAGGATCTGTCAATCATTTACAGCCCGGAGGCAGAGACAGTAAGTAAAGGTGCAATCGAGTTAAACAGGTGCTCGTCGGCTAAACGCCTCAAAAGAATATTTTACAATAAAGTGGGAGAGCCAAAAATAACTCACTGTTGCCCTGGTTACGTCGGTGGTCACCATCGGGCTGGAAATTGGTAGATCCTCTGGAGCTGCTCCGAATCGGCCATACAAAACCAGCTGGGTCAGATCCCAAAGAGCAGTGCCACAAAGGAAGCTTCACTTAGAACTAAACCAGCAATTAGCACAAGAATATAAATAAGTAAGAACTGGAAATATGAAATAGATCAGGATGATATACGACGAGATAACCATGGAACTATTCAGATAACCAGGTTACAACCCGTAACCAACAAGTCCGGGGTTGTAACCCTTCATCTGAATGGACTTGGTTTCCCCCATTTATCGGCAAGATATATCAAGAAAATTAGGTCATGTAACAATCTGGTACAGGATTCAAGACAAGACTTAGACTGATTATCTCCATTCAACATCACGGCCAAGCAATAAGTACGGCTTGATACTTTAACTAACTAGGGTTATCACAGGCCTAGTTACTAACAAGATACAGTAAGATTATTCCACAGCCACAAGTCCTGCAGACCATCCAGGTTACCCAAGTCGATATTAGGGGTGATTCAAGTGGGTACATCGTCCAGGAAACGCATGTACCCTTAAGTGACTTAGAGGGTGCAACACATGACAGTGTGCTGGAAATGTGCCTTACTCGAACGGCAGGCTACAGATCCCAAGCGCGCCCAGGTAGGGGATTGCCTGTACCGGGAAATCCTTCATGACTACTGTTTTCTAGTTTATAGCTTAGTCCATTTCAGTAGGTACCCCTGATCGTGGGTACTCAGGGGTCCCATCCTAAGCTGACGCAAGACAGACTGGTTCATTTGTACAAGCACAATCGCCCACGGTGTCCAGGTTATTCATACTTGTCATTCATGTCACGTTAGCTGCGCAACAGCAATTTGAGACATATATGCCAGGTTTACTGTCAGGAGTGCGCCACGCGGGCCACTAACATGCATTATCATGTCGTGTCTATGTATCGTGTCAGGTTTATATATCATGTCGTGTTTATGGCACAATTATCCCACATTACTAAGGATCAAGAGAAACAACACGGATAAGGTAACAAGATTTGTCATGGCAAAACAATGGTACAAGAGATCAAAAAGGGTGCCAGGGACAGCTGCACCAGCAAACAGCATGCACCAGCAAACAGCATATGCCAGCAAACACCAGCAACAGCTTTTTGCCAGCAAACATCATACGCCAGAAAACAGCATGCGCCAGCAAACAGCCAGCACAGCATGCGCCACAAACAGCATGCGCCAGCAAAAAAAATACGCCAGCAAACGCCAGCAACACATGCCCACAAACAGCATGCGCTAGTAAACACATGCGCCAGAAACAGCATGCGCCCGCAAACAGCAGGAACAACTTTTGCCAGCAACAGCATGCGCCAGGAAACACATGCGCCAACAGCATGCGCCAGCAAACAGCAGGCAACAGCTTTTTACTAGCAAACAGCATGCACCAGGAACAGCATGCGCTAGGACAAGCATGTGCCAGCAAACACATGCGCCATCAAACAGCAACAACAGCTTTTTACCAGCAAACAACATGCGCTAGAAAATAATACGCCAGCAAACAGCATATGCCAGACACGCAGCAACAGCTTTTTGCCAGTAAAACAGCATGCGTTGCTCATCTTCCCCAACCAGCCTCCAACGCCATGAAAACCCATGAACCAAAAGACCATAAATCACTCAAAATAAGTCAAATCAGGACTTCCAATGGTCTAAATTGGGTAGAATTAAATTTCCTACAACATGCAACCATCAAAACTTGAAAACAAGAAGGTTTGATAGATCAAAACCATAAAAATCCAAAATTGGCTAAAACCTAGATCTACAAGAAAATATACAAGAAAATATTAAATGACAAGAACTAAGGTGGATTAGAAAGTTGCATAGAACAATTTAGAACAATAAAAATGGTGGGTTCCTTCTTGAAGCAAGTTGCACTTGCCTAGGCTAGGGTTCTCTTGGTTGGTGGTGGAGAGTAAATGAAGAAGGAATAAAGTAATGATGAGAGAGAAAGGGAATGGGTTATAAATAAGGAGGGTGGTGGTGGTAGGTAGGAGGGTTCACCTTTGGTTCATAATGAACCAAAGCAAACCAAGCCAAACCAACCCAAGAATAAACCAAACAATGAAATGCTAGAATAAATCAGCAGGAAGACATGCAATATGGGTCAAATTACGTATACGTATACCAAAATACGCAATACGAACCACAGGCATTACAACTCTACCCACCTTAAAAGAATTTCGTCCTCGAAATTTAATTAAGTGGCTAGAGAGACATGGACAAGCTATATTAATCACATGCAAGTTATACTAGGCAATCCATCAAGCAATCAATCATGCAAGCAAGGAATCGAAGCCACGAGGCATAAGGAAGACATTATACCTCACGAGTCAAATAGGTCGGAATATCGCGATCGGATATCATCCTCACGCTCCCATGTTGACTCTCCCAAAGAGTGATGACCCCAACCAACACGGACTAATTTGATAGTCTTGTTCTTGAGTGTCTTCTCTCTTCGGTCCAATATAGACACGGGCCTCTCCTCATACGAAAGGTTGGTACCAACAACCAATTCCGAATGATCCAGTATTTGGCTCGAGTCCGGATATACCTTCGTAGTTGGGATACATAGAACACGTCATGTACCTCGCTTAGCGACGGCGGAAGAGCGAGACGATAGGATACATCTTCTACTCGCTCCAGAATATCGAATGGCCCTATATACCTAGGACTAAGCTTTTTCCGTATGTCGAAACGAATGACGCCACGAGTAGGTAAGATCCTAAGGAATACATGGTCGCCAACAGAGAATTCGAGGGGACACCGATGAGAATTGGCCCAATGGCGCTGGCGATCTTAGGCCACGCGAAGATGATCCTTGACCCTTCTGACCACCTCGATAGTCCGAGTAATCATTTCGGACCGAGCATCTGCCTCTCTCCAACATCATCCTATGCTAACGGGGATCTGCACTTCCTACCGTACAGTACCTCGAACGGTGCCATCTGGATACTAGCTTGGAAACTGTTGTTGTTTGAGAACTCCACCAGGTGCAGGTGATCTTCCCACAAACTACCGAAGTCGAGTGTACATGACCGTAACATATCTTCAAGAGTCTGGATCATGCGTTCTGACTGACCATCTGTCTGTGTATGATAAGCTGAGCTGAACTGGAGACGAGTCCCCAAACTCTTCTGGAGACTCTTCCAAAAGTGCGATGTGAATTTTGAATCCCGGTTCGAGGTGATACTGACTGGTACTCCATACATACTGACAATCTGTCTAAGGTACATCTCTGCCAGCTGAGCTGTCGACTGACCAATTCTGAATGGGAGAAAGTGAGCCACCTTCGTGAGCCTATCAATTATAACCCATATAGCATCTCTACCAGCTGGGGACCTAGGTAATCCAGTCACGAAATCCATGGTTACATGCTTCCACTTCCATTCTGGAATCGACAAGGGCTGAAGAAGTCCAGCTGGCCTCTGATGTTCAGCCTTAACCTGTTGGCAAACCAAACACCGAGAGACAAATTGAGCTATCTCCCTCTTCATGCCATTCCACCAAAAGTGCTACCGGATATCACGGTACATCTTCGTACCGCCCGGATGAATAGAATACTGAGAACTGTAAGCTTCTGCCATGATCTCCTGTCTGATATCTCTACTGGGTACACAAAGACGTTTACCATGTCGAAGTGTACCATCTTCATAAATGCATAGCTCCGGTCTTCGTCCCGCCTCACACTCTGTCCTGAGTCGCTGAAGCTTAGAATCTGTTGACTGTGCCATCTTGATCCTCTCAACGATGCTGGACTGAACTTGTATACTGGCCATCAATGCCACATTGGTTGGAAGGACAACTTCTATACCCATCTTCTGAAGATCTTCTAATAATTCTGGTTGAGCTGTTAGAAAATAAACTCCGGCTCTCCTGTTCAATGCATCTGCAACAACGTTGGCCTTCCCCGGGTGATACTGCAGGTTGACATCATAATCCACAAGTAGCTCTAGCCATCTCCTCTGACGCATGTTGAGATCCTTCTGGGTAAATACATACTTCAGGCTCTTGTGGTCAGTGAAAATCTCCACCCTATCTCCATACAAGTAATGTCTCCAAAGCTTCAGTGCAAACACTACTGCCGCTAACTCTAAGTCATGGGTTGGGTAATTCCTCTCATGTTTATGAAGTTGACGTGACGCATAAGCTATTACCTTTCCATGCTGCATCAAAACACATCCTAAACCTCTTCCTGAAGCATCATAATATACTGAGAATCTCCTGGTCCCATCTGGAAGTGTGAGAATGGGAGCCGTTATCAAGCCTCGCTTCAACTTCTCAAACGAACTCTGACATTCTGCGGTCCAAGCGAACTGCACATCCTTACGGGTCAACTGGGTCAAGGGAGCTGAAATCCGAGCAAAGTCTGAAACAAATCGTCGGTAGTAGCCGGCCAAGAAAACTGCGAACTTTTGCAATTGTGCTGGGCACTGGCCATGTCTCAATGGCCACGATCTTTTGGGAATCCACTTCTACTCCTCCTCTGGTGATGATATGACCCAAGTATGAAATGTGATCGAGCCAGAACTCGCATTTACTGAACTTGGCATACAATTGGTGCTCACAAAGAATCTGGAGGACAACTCTGAGATGATGCTCATGCTCTGCTTCACTCTTGTTATAGACCTGGATGTCATCTAGGAACACTATCACGAACTAATCCAAATAAGGCATAAAGATACGATTCATGAGGTCCATAAATACAGCCGGCGCATTGGTCGCTCCAAATGGCATAACAAGGAACTCCCAATACCCATATCTGGATCTGAAAGCTGTCTTCGGGATGTCCTACTCTCTGACTCTGATCTGATGATATCCTGAGCGCAAGTCAATCTTCGAAAATACTGCTGCCCCCCTTGAGTTGATCAAACAAGTTATCTATCCTCGGGAGAGGGTATCTATTCTTGATTGTCACTGAGTTTAAGGTACGATAATCAACACATAACCTGGACGTACCATCCTTCTTTTTTCACAAGAAGCATCGGGGCTCCCCAAGGCGATCCACTTGCACGAATGAATCCCTTGGTCCTAAGCTCTTCAATCATCTTGTACAATATCTCCAACTCTGACGGCGCCATTCTGTAGACTCTCTCCGATACTGGGGCTGTCCCGGGAATCAAGTCTATGGTGAACTCGATCTTCCGCTCTGGCGGCATCCCTGGAAGCTCTTCTGGGAAAACATCTGGAAACTTCTCGACTATTCGGGGGAACTGCACTGCTGCCACGGCCATCCGCAATACCGGAGGAGAAGGTTCAACTTTGCCTCGGGAAAAGGAAAACTCTGGCTCACATGGAATGCTAAAAACAACCCTGCCAATATGGCAGTCTATTCTAGCATACTGGTTCCTCAACCAATCCATCCCTAAGACCACATCATAATCGGCCATCGGGAACTCTATCAATCTAACGGGAAATTCTCTACCGCTAACTACGATCCGACACGAGGAAAATACTCTATCTACTTCTACGAGTCCGTTACCAGTAAGTATATTGAGCCTACTGATAATGACTCGGGCTCCAATCCTATCCGTATCGCGAATCGTGCAGACATAAATGAATACGATGCACCAGAATCAAATAAAACAGAAGCGGGAAAGGAGTTGACGAGAATAGTACCTGCCACTACCTCTCCTGGTGCCAATCCTTCCTCTACGGTCATTACCATAGCCTGACCATACCCTCGGGGTGCTGGTCCCCTCTGCTGAAATCCTCGTTGCCTGTTCTGGATCTGGGCTTGGGCTTGCGCATACTGCTGGGGATTTTGCTGCTGAAACACTTGGGTCTGAGGCGACAAGGGCCTCGACAATGGGTACTGCTGCTGCTGGACTGGTACTGGGGCTGATCCCCTAACCAAAGGACTAGAAAAGGTTGATAAAGAGGAACTCCTCCTATTCGGGCAGTCTCCAACCCTGTGGTCCGGTGCTCCACAAGCCAGGCACAATCTCTGTGCCCTGCGAGACTCTGCCACTACATGCCCTGGCTTCCCACAATGAGTGCAACCCACTACGGAAGCATGCTTCTGCCTCTGCTACTGCTGGGGATACGCCGGGGTTGAATGCTGAACCGACGTAACTGAAGCCGCTCGCCTCGGAGTTCCAATGGTCAAAGCCCTGGCTGCCGGGGCTGGTGCTGAAGATTAGTTCATCTGGCCATGAGATCGCTTTCGACCTCCGGTCCTATCCACAATCCGCTGGGAGGTATACTCATGCCTCCTAGCTGTTCTCAATACTGCATCGAAGGTCTGATGCTCAAACTGCTTTACTGCCAATAAGATCTCGAGATAGAGCCCCTGCTGGAATTGCTGGGCTCTATCATACTCGGTTGCCACCAAGGTGGGAGCAAACCAACTGAGTCTAGAAAACTCGGCCGCATATCCGTCGACCGTCCTGCCCATCTGCTTCAGATTGGTGAACCTCGTTTGTAGATCGTACCGAGCTACAGTATCAAAATACTTGGTCTAGAATCTCTCTCTGAATACTGCCCAAGCAATAGGTGCTGCTAATCCCACGACCTGCGCCGCCCACCAGCTACGGGCAAGATCTAACAACTGCAGGCACACTACGGCCACCTTCTCGTTCTCTGGGGTCCTAGCGGCTTCTAGAATCACCTCTGTGTCCTGAAGTCAAGCATCTGTGGCGATAGCATCTTCGCTACCATCAAAGAAGGGAGGGTTCAAGCGCTTGAAGTTGTTGGCCGTGCTGCTATCCTGATGACCTCCTCTGGTCAGAGCATCCGTCACTGTCTGGTGCAAGACATCTCCTCGACGATCTTGAGAAGCTATCAATGACCTGATGAGACCCACCAGTGTGCCATCATCAGGCTCTGCAGGCTGAACTGGCTGGACCGGTGGTTCTCCTCCAATAGGCACGACTCTGGAGGCTACTCCCGAAGAAGACGATATGGGGAACTGGCTGGCTCCGCCTTGCTGATCGACAGGGCCAGGTATAATGCCGCTGAAGAAGACGATATGGGGAACAATAAGAAAGGACCAAGACAAATCAACGATACAATCATGTGATCAGGTCAAGAATCCATGGATTCAGAGGATACGAACAGAGATCAAGGACGAGTACTGATTGAGACATATATTCGGTAAACCCTCACATATCTTGATTTACAAGACCTGCATGGGCTACCACTTAAACCATGTCACGTCCCAGAGCCAGAATACTGGAGAGCGGGGGCGGACATAGCCAGCTACGTATATTGAAGTGCAACCCACCTCGCTATACGGTCACGGCTGTCTAGATACATGAGGGTTTAACTACAAGCTAACAGTCTCTTATAGTCATGAATAAGCCTAGTGTCTCAATCACAAGCAAGTAAGCAAATGTCACAAGATATAAGATCACCAAATATACAATAGTAAGGCATCCCAAACATTACATATTCAACTGATCATGAAGCTAGTCATTACAAAATGTGAAGACTAGCAAGAGTTTAGTCATACATAATCAACCCTAGGATCTGTCAATCATGTTACAGCCCGTAGGCAGACAGTAAGTAAAGATGCAATCGAGCTAAACAGGTGCTCGTCGTCTAAACGCCTCAAAAGAATATTTTTACAATAAAGTAGAAGAGCCAAAAATAACCCACTCGTTGCCCTGGTTACGCCTGGTTGTCATCATCGGGCTGGAAAGTCGGTAGATCCTATGGAGCTGCTCCGAAATCTGGCCATACAAAACCAGCTGGGTCAGATCCCAGAAAGAGCAAGTGCCACAAAGGAAGCTTCACTTAGGAACTAAAACCAGCAATTAGCACAGGAGTATAAATAAGTAAGAACTGGAAATATGAAAATATCAGGATGATATACGACGAGATAACCATGGAACTATTCAGATAACCAGGTTACAATCCGTAAACCAAACAAGGACCGGGGTTATAACCCTTCATCTGAATGGAACTTGGTTTTCCACCATTTATCGGCAAGATAATATAAAAAAAATTAGGTCATGTAACAATCTGGTACAGGATTCAAGACAAGACTTAGACTGATCATTCTCCATTCAACAATCACGGCCAAACAATAAGTACGGCTTGATACATTAACTAACTAGGGTTATCACAGGCCTAGTTACTAACAAGATGTAGTGAGATTATTCCACAGCCACAAGCCCTGCAGACCATCCAGGTTACCCAAGTCGAATATTAGGGGTTGAATTCAAGTGGGTACATCGTCCAGAAAATGCATGTACCCTTAAGTGACTTAGAGGGTATAACACATGACAGTGTGCTGGAAATGTGCCCTACTCGACGGCAGGCTACAAATCCCAAGCACGCCCAGGTAACGGGATTGCCTGTACCTGGGAAATCTCTTCATGACTACTGTGTTATTCTAGTTATTAGCCTTAGTCCATTTCAGTAGGTACCCCTGACCGTGGTACTCAGGGGTCCCATCCTAAGCATGACGCAAGACAAGACTGGTTCATTTGTACAAGCACAATCGCCCACGGTGTCCAGATTATTCATACTTGTCATGTCATGTCACGTTAGCTGTCGCAACAGCAATTCGAGACATATTATGCCAGGTTTACTTGTCAGGAGTGTGCCACGACGGGCCACTATCATGCATTATCATGTCGTGCCCATGTATTGTGTCAGGTTCATGTATCATGTCGTGTTCATGTCACAATTATCCCACATTACACTAAGGATCAAGAGAAATAACACGGATAAGGTAACAAGATTTGTCATGGCAAAACAAATGGTACAAGAGATCAAAAAGGGTGCCATGGACAGCATGCACCAGCAAACAGCATGCGCCAACAAACAGTATACGCCAGCAAACAGCATGCGTCAGGAAATAGCATGTGCCAGCAAACAACCAGCAACAGCATGTGCCAGCAAACAGCAAGCGCCAGCAAAACAGTATGCGCCAACAAACAGCCAGCAACAGCATGCGCCAGCAAACAGCATGCGCCAGGAAACAGCATGCGCCAGCAAACAGCATGCGCCAGGAAATAGCATACGCCAGTAAACAGCATACGCCAGCAAACAGCAGGCAACAACTTTTTGCCAGCAAACAGCATGCGCCAGGAAACAGCATGCACCCGGAAACAGCATACGCCAGGACAGCATGTGCCAGTAAACAACATGCGCCAGCAAATAGCAGGCAACAGCTTTTTGCCAGCAAACAGCATGCGCCAGGAAAAGTATACGCCAGGACAGCATGTGCCAGCAAACAGCAGGCAACAGCTTTTTGCCAGCAAACAGCATGCGCCAGAAAATAGCATGCGCCAGCAAACAGCATGCGCCAGCAAACAGCAGGTAACAGCTTTTTGCCAGTAAAACAGCATGCGTTGTTCATCCTCCCCAACCAGCCTCCAATGGCCATGAAAACCCATGAACCAAAAGACCATAAATCACTCAAAATAAGTCAAAATCAGGACTTCCAATGGTCTAAATCGGGTAGAATCAAATTTCCTACAACATGGAACCATCAAAACTTAAAAACAAGAAGGTTTGATAGATCAAAACCATAAAAATCCAAAAATGGCTAAAACCTAGATCTACAAAAAAATATACAAGAAAATGTAAAATGACAAGAACTAAGGTGGATTAGAAAGTTGCATAGAAGAGTTTAGAACAATAAAAATGGTGGGTTCCTTTATGAAGCAAGTTGCACTTGCCTAGGCTAGGGTTCTCTTGGTTGGTGGTGGAGAGTAAATGAAGAAGGAAGGAAGTAATGATGAGAGAGAAAGGGAAGGGGTTATAAATAAGGAGGGTGGTGGCAGGTAGGAGGGTTCACCTTTGGTTCATAATGAACCAAAGCAAACCAAGCCAAGCCAAACCAACCCAAGAATAAACCAATCAATGAAATGCTAGAATAAATCAAGCAGGAAGACATGCAATACGGGTCAAATTACGTATACATATACCAAGATACACAATACGAACCACAGGCATTACACATAATTTAAATGACAGAATATTAAATGACATGAGTGAAATGACAAGTTTCAAATACATATATAATATTACATGATGTACTCATCTAAAAATACAAAAGAAATTGAGTACAAGAATATAATATTAATATCTTAATTATTTATATAGGAATAACATATGTGTGTATATATATATATATATATATATATATATATATATATATATATATATATATAATATATTTTTTTTTAAAAAATATTATATATATATATATATATATATATATATATAAACAATAATTACATAAATTATATAAAGCAATATTTATAAAACAGTAAGTATTTTACTGTATAAAATTATTATACATTATATACATATAATATACATTTATACATATATATATATACATACAATTATATACATATATATAATATATATCAAAAACCAGCAAACAGAGTCTGGGGGTCTCAAACCCCAGACCTCAGCACACAGGGACACAGCACTATGCCAACTACGCTGACCACTCGGCCCAACTTAGGCACCGATAAAGGGGGACATCCACATAATAATAAATCATACCCGATATTCAGTTTGGGCTCACTGCGGGTCATCTTCTTCGTGTCATGTGTGTTTGGACACGTAGAAACGTGTCCGATTCGTGTCGGGGTGTTTCCAGACACGAATTTTCGTATCGAAGGGTATTGTTGTAATCGTCGTGTCATTCTCGACACATTGGTGTCATCAACGTGTCACCACAACACAATTTCGTGCCGTGTCTGAAGCTCTAGATCTAGGGTTTGGGATAACTCTGTCTACATGTGTCGGGGTGAGTCGAAACTAGGGGCAAACGACTCGTCTCGAGGAGAATAACACATTGATGGTTTAAAATCGATGAATCGACAGAGAATTAGGGAAGAACAAGTTATACCTAGGTTTTCGGTTGGTCGGGACGGCACTGTGGATGGCGGCGCTGCACTCAACTCGTCGAGCTTGACTCGACGGTGGTCTCGGCAGCCGGTGGCGGGGTCAGGGCGTGGAGAACAAAGGTCGCCAAAAAAGTTCGTCGGCGGTGGGCTTGGTCGGTGGTGAACAGTAACCAACACGGTAACAGCGAGATTTTGAGAATTTTGAAAATTTTAATTTGAGGATTTGTGTACCAAGAATAAAATGATTAGAAATTAGGGTTTCTCTTTTGGAAAAGTGGGTTATTTATAGGAAAGTTTTATTAGGGCAACTAAACCTAAGCAATATACTAAATCAGCCCTAGGAAAAAGAAATTACACGTTTGCTATTGAAAGTGGGAAATGCATCATTTACGGTAGCAGTTTCTAAAATAGAAAAAATTCAAATGACGTCTAAACGAATCCAAACAAATCGCATAAAAATCCTAAAATTAACAGAAAAATATTTAGAACCTAATGGAATCAAATTGGGGCAAGTTTGGAATTGTTTTTCATTTCTTAAATTTTTGGAAAAATAGGGGTTATAAAGCTTGCACTCGCACAAGGTACATTTATAAGGCTATCCGAAACACAACAGTAAAGAGAGTACACAAAAATTGAATAACACATTTGATACAGAAGAAAACTTGTCTTTCATTTATAATAAACTTGTTTACAAGACTCGATTACAAAAGGTACCGCGCGGGCTTACAAACTTACTCATATGAAATAGTCGTTACATACATTTACATCCCTTTATACATAAGCAATGAAACACTCTTTTGGAGCTGGGATTGGAGAGAGTTGATGCGACATGGATCTTGATCAGAGTCTTCAGAAGGTTGGAAATTTTCCTTCGCATGCTAGCAAGGCTTCAAAATGTTACAAGCATCATGTTCAGTTCCTAAGAACGCTTTCTTGGTTCGGAGCATCTGTGGAGAGCAAGGATCAGTACATTGTCGTGTACTGGTGGGTGGCTAGTTATGTTCCTGGTTCAAGAAGTTATGTGAACATGCATATATAATTGGTAAACTTTCTAGCCATCCTAATTAATTCATACAAGCATTTGATAAGCATTTAACATAACTATGATAAATCTTACCCACGACAGAGTGTGTCATTGTAGTGTATCTTACCATGTTCATCCCTGTCAGATTTATATCAAAAGCTTGTAAATAGTGTATAGGTGGGGGTCACTGGCAATTCAAACCATCCTGGACGTATAGCCTGGTCGAGACGGCGACCCTTTCAGTATGGGTAGCTAGCCTCGCTGAAAGTTTCGAATGACCCGTGCTAGCATCCAGCAGAGCTATCTTGCATTCCTCCTAGGTTGAATCGGTCCCGTGGCCCCGGGTTGCCGTTCGAGGAAGCAAAATCTTGTGCACAAGTTGTCCATGACCGTGCTAGACTAAAATAATTACTCAAGCATGGTCTACACATTCTTAAAGACTTATCCAGTTTCAATATGTTTTGCCTTATCCTAGCAACATTTGTTCATAGCATCAATCTTTGCAGTTTTATGGCATATATGTAAGGTAAAACATGTAACAGTTCTATAACAGGAGTACTTTAAGTAAAGCATGCACATTTCTATAGAAATAAGCAGTTGTGTCTGTTTATTTACATCTAACATTTTAGGGGTGAGCAAATACTGACTGCTATCGAAAAACTGACCGAATACCGATTAAAAATATCTCAAAAAACCGAACCAAAATTATGAACTGAACCGAATTGCCGAACCGACTAAAATATGGTAAACTGTAGTGGTAGCGGCTTGAGTGTAATACCATACCA
Organism: Iris pallida; assembly: GCA_029216955.1. Taxonomy (NCBI): domain Eukaryota; kingdom Viridiplantae; phylum Streptophyta; class Magnoliopsida; order Asparagales; family Iridaceae; genus Iris; species Iris pallida. The sequence continues at coordinate 1,713,856 of JANAVB010029817.1, read as the reverse complement.
AAAATACCGAACCGATTATATATATATATATATATATATATATATATATATATATATATATATATATATATATATATATATATATATATATATATATATATATATATATATATATATATAAAGTATTTACTTAAAACTTAAAATGGATTTTGGTGGACCTGAAGTTATGTTTAGAACGCTAAAAGTTGAGTTTTTGATCTTTTGATCTTATGTTTTTGTGTTTTTATATAATTTTGAAGTAAGTTTTGTTGTACTTGAACTTATGCTAATGATTAAACTTAGTGACCATGTTTGATCTTTTAAGCTCGTTTGTAAGTGTTCGCGACTTGTTACATATTGTTATAATAAATTTGATTAATTGTTTTACTGGTAGAGGCTTGACTTTAAAATTTAATGCTTCAAAAAAAGTTAAATATATATATAATTCTAGGTTAAGAGGTTCCATAATAATAAGTGTGTTGATTGGTCGAATGTCATTTGGTAAAATATCGCTACCGATTAAAAACCGACCGTATACCAATTTAATCGAAACCGAAAAAACTGATTCTAAATGGTACGATATTGGTATTGATTTTTCAAATACCGACTAAAAAAATTATCAAAAAATTTGATCAAATATCGACCGATTATACCAACGCTCACCCCTATAACATTTCATCCGCAACGACGTTATCGATTAATTGAAGAATAAGAGGGTCAAGGGGGAGAAGGGTCAGCTACTCACCTTAATTTGACTGAGGTGAGGGAAAAGAAGTCGGCTGTAGGAACAATGGCACCTCTAGAGGGAGGTGAATAGAATGCAGCAGAGAATATTTAACAATTAAAAAATTTAACTCTAAGCAGGTGAAGCAATATATATATATATATATATATATATATATATATATATATATATATATATATATATATATATATATATATATATATATGAAATGATTGCAAATAAGTTAGTAAAATTAGGGCGAGAAAGCAATACGCAGAGACAGCAAATTTATACTGGTTTTCCTCTGTGAGGACTAGTCCAGTCTCGAGTCTCAACCCGTTGTTTGAATCCACTATTTTGAATAGAGATTACACCACGTGTTTTGCACCGAAGAACACGCCAACTTCACCACCGTCGTGTTTTTATCCGAAGCCCACGAACAAACTTCAACACCTTTCTAAAGAAAGCTTTTATATGCCAAGCTTGTACAACTCGAAAACTTCTACTCGGAAGCCACCTGCACTTAGAAGAATTGAGTTGACTTGGAGATTTGAAGTTTAAAGCTTTGGGAATAGAATAGGAAGCTTAGAAATGAATAGAGAAGATGAAGATTGAATGAGTGAATAGAAATGATTTTTTTCTCTATTTATAGGTTTTTGTAGGACAGAGTTCGGACAGAACTCGGCACCCTAACGTTCAAAAATTTAAACGTTTGAGATCCACGAGAATAGGTAAAGCTTCTGACCAGGAGTGATTTGGTCTAACCGAGTTCGGTCCGAGTTCGGGCAGAACTTTGGCCGAGTTCGGTTAGTCCAATTCCAGGGCATTTGGGTTTTTGGATCTGGTTTGGTTTAGGATCAAAACTAAAATAGGTTTGGTTTGGTTCAAGATAGGTTTGGTTTAGGATAGAATCAATGATAGACTTCTAATTGCCAGTGATCCCGATTCATAAATATTCTAGACTCAATAAATAGAAAAATACAGAATAAATATAAAATCTCAGAGACGATGCAATCTGCATTCTTCGTTTCTTTTCATATCGAGATCGAAGTTTAAGATACTTATCGAAATCGGTTTGACTATGGCTAAATGTGCCAACAATCTCCCCCATTTTGATAATGTGACAAAACTTACGGTTGATACTTAAAGAATGGTTTAGCTTGAGGTAAAAGTAGACTTGATGAGTACGGAAGGTACGGTAGTAGCTTTTTGTCCGTCAAACAGTTGGTAGAATGCAATGTTCAATGCTCCCCCGTAGTGTACGATCAAGTCTTATTACTCTTCCATAATAAAACATTCTTGCTGAAACTATATTTGTAGAGTCTTAAACCAAAATTCTTATATTAGTAATACAGTGAATAAGCATCAGAAATCAAAAATTTTTATGAAATCAATCTTATAAATCTTATGAAATCGATCTTATCAATCCTTATAAATCTTATCAATCTTAAATCTTATCAATCTTACTCCCCCGTTTTGTTATAATAGCAAAATGGTATAGTAATATTAAACCACAAAGCATAATAAAAGATATGCATGGAATAATGGAAATACTTGCATAATCTGAAAAGAGTTTTGTATACATCATACAGAAAAAGAAACTGAAAAAGTCATAACTGATAATGCTTGAAAGAAGCATTTATCACTAATACATGCATAAAGTCAAAACATAACAAAAAGTCGATGAACTATCATGAGGAAAAATATCCTCAACTATCATCCTCATCATCAGCAGCAGCTGCAGCACCAGCAGCACTAGAAGGATCGGTCTCAGCAGATCGGCTGGGGTCATATCGAGCGACAGCAGGATCAAAGTAATGTTGCACCTCACGGTCATCAATGTGATAGCCAAGCCTGGATGGATTACGAACCATAGGAATGGGGCCACTAGGGTTGTGAGCAAGGCTATATGATAAATCATGAACCGTGTTCGAGATGGCCTGGAACTGAAGGGTAGTACAGAAATTCATAGCTCGGAATTGATCCAGCATGAGAGTCTGAAGGGACTCAAGAGTAACACCGGCAGAAGGATGAGTATCCTGGGAGTCAGTGGAAGTAGGAGCAACTGCAGGAGGTGGAACCTGTGCAGGCTGAACTGGACAACGATGCTCATGAAGATAGGCAGGAGCATCATCCTCAGCACAGTCCTCAAGACTGACCTTAAAATAATGAAATATTATAGAAAGATACATCGTGTATAGAAGACGTTGCGAGGAGTTCTTGCGACAACGATCCATAGCGGAGATGATAGTCTTGGGTAGACTGAAGGGAACATGGAAGTGAAGATGATAAATTGTCGAGAGTTCCATGTACGAAATCTCATCTGTGGCAGTGTTCTTAGGAAGGATAGTGGAGAATACCATGCGATGGAGATCATAGAAGTAGTTGTTCAGATGTCTAGGGCGAAGAGTGTCATGGGGTCGAGGATTCGGTGCACAAAGCGAATAACGGAAGGAATCAAAAGTAGTTCCCTCAGGAAACTCAATAGATGTAATCTCTATAAGTTCTTCCCCGTCATTGGGTACGTGGAGAATGATCGTGAGATCATCGGCATCGAACTCAATGTCGACTCCACCAATTTTAGATTTCATCGTGCCCTTTGTGACCGAGAAATTACAATAAAACATACGAATAGCGTTTGTATAAATGGGAAAAGTAGATTGAACTAAATCTAGCAAATAATGATATGTGAATATGCTAGTGTGATCAAAAAATAGTGTGAAGTTGATAGGAGTACCCAGACAGATTTTTCTCTTATGAAAATCAGTGAACCAAGAGTCCGAAGCTTCTTGGGACACAAAAATAAATTCATAGTAGAAATTTTTATCGGGTCTCGAAGGAGTGTAAAGTGAAAAGGAGGCTGCTTCATGAGTCGAGGACGAACCTTCATCAACATTCATCTTCTTTTGAGAAGAAATAGGTTGTTTGGGAGCCATATGTAAAATAGCACGGAAAGAAAAGAGAGAGATATATCGAAATTAATGGTGAATAGTGGAAGAGAACCTCGAGAGATCTCCAAATCCGAAGTTTGAAAGCTTGAAGAGCTTGGATGAGGGAGAACAAGGAGGTTAGGGTTAGGGTTAGGGTTTTTCGGTAGGGTTTGGAGGTGCTTGATGAAAAAGATGATAATGAAGAGGTTTTAAATAGAAGAGGGGTCGGCTGTCCAGCTTCTATTCGAAATCCCCCCAGACTGAGTTAGGTCCGAGTTCGACCTGAACTTTGACCGATTTCGGACACTAGGGTTTCAAGACAGAGTTGGAAACAGTGTGATATTTTTTAACATAAATACGAAAAATAATTTAGAAATAATTTTGTTGAAGGAAATAATTTAATATTTATTAATTAATTCCCATAAATTGCTATAGCTACTTTGGGTTAGCTGTAGGGGCCGGATCCCAGCTAGCGGTAGTCCGAAGACTAGTACGTGTCGCTTCAGGTTATTTACACCTGTGTGACAGAAGGGCCTTTTCGGCTTATAACCAAAATAAATTTAGCAAATTCATGTTCATTAAATAATAATATTATATTATATTACCTCAACATCCATAATTCATAATTCTCTTCGTATAAAGTTAAAACGATCTTCGGCCAAAGGCTTTGTGAAGATGTCAGCTAGTTAATGTTCAGTATCAACAAATTCTAAAACAATATCACATTGGAAAACATGGTCTCTCAAAAAGTGATGTCTAATTTCTATGTGTTTAGTGCGTGAATGACATATGGGATTCTTAGTGAGATTTATAGAGCTAGTGTTATCACAGTAAATGGAAATATGATGAAAGGATAATTGAAAGTCTTCAAGAGTTTGTTTCATCCACAAAATTTGTGCACAACAACGTCCTGCAGCTATATACTCAGCTTCAGTAGTTGATAATGCAACTGAGTTTTGTTTCTTAGAAAACCAGGAGACTGAGGACTTTCCTAAAAAATGACATGTACCGCTGGTACTTTTACGATCGACTTTGCATCCAGCAAAATTTGCGTCCGAGTAACCTATCAAGTCAAACGAATCAGATTTGGGATACCAAAGACCGGTTGTCAAAGTTCCTTTAAGGTATCGCAAGATACGCTTAACAGCACTTACATGTGATTCTTTAGGACAAGCCTGACATCTAGCACATAAACATACAACAAACATAATGTCTGGACGACTAGCAGTTAAGTATAGTAAACTACCAATTATACCTCTGTACTTACGTATGTCGGCTGGTGTACTGCTTTCATCTATATCAAGCTTTGTAGACGTTGCCATCGGAGTGCCAATAGGTTTGACGTTTTCCATATCGAATTTCTTTAGCAAGTCTTTTGTATATTTGGCTTGATTAATGAATATTCCTTGTGAACTCTGCTTAATTTGCAGTCCAAGGAAGAATGTTAATTCTCCCATCATGCTCATTTCGAATTCACTCTGCATACACTTAGCAAACTCGTTACATAACATCTCATTAGTAGCTCTAAAAATTATATCATCTACATATATCTGCACTAATAAAATGTTTTTATCGAAAGATTTTATAAAAAAAGTTGAATCATCCTTCCCTTTTGAAAAATCATGTTCAAGTAGGAAAGAACTAAGGCGCTCATACCATGCACGAGGTGCTTGTTTGAGACCGTAGAGAGCTTTCCGAAGCTTGAATACGTGATCAGAAAATTTAAAATCTTCAAAGCTTAGAGGTTGTTTTACAAAAACTTCTTCTCTTATAAAACCATTTAAAAATGCACTTTTAACATCCATCTGAAAAAGTTTGAAACCATGAAAACTTGCAAAAGCACACAGCATACGAATAGACTCTAATCTAACAACTGGAGCATATGTCTCATCATAGTCAATGCCTTCTTCTTGATTATAGCCTTGAGCTACTAGACGTGCTTTGTTGCGTGTGACTGAGCTATTCTCATCTAACTTATTTCGGAACACCCATTTACTACCAATGATCGGATGATCAATAGGTCTGAAAACAAGTTCCCAAACTTGATTTCGTTCAAACTGGTTAAGTTCCTCTTATATAGCAGAAATCTAAAATTCATCAGAAAACGCTTCTAAAATATTTTTAGGTTCATTTTTGGAAATAGATGCAACATTTGCTATTACCAATTTTCTTGAGCTGGAACGAGTGCTTACGCCTTTTGACACATCACCGATTACCAATTCTTCGGGATGGTCTGGTGTAAATCGCATCCGTTTTGGCAAACTTTCCAGATAAGACATGGAATTATCTTCTGTTGTGGGAGTTTCCTCTTCAGTGTCACTGTCGTATTATCTTTTGACATTTAGCTCATCGAACTTGACATTGATTGATTCTTCAACAATAAGTGATTTCTTGTTGAATACTCTGTATCCTTCGCTTTTTGTCGCATATCCCAAGAAAATTCCTTCATCAGCTTTTTCATCAAATTTTCCCAAGTTGTCTTTTGTATTCAGAATGTAACATCTGTATCCAAAGACCTTGAAATAGCTGATATTAGGAGTTCTATTAAACCATAATTCATAAGGAGTCTTTTTAGAGATCGGTCTAATAATAACTCTATTCAAGACATGGCATGCTGTATAGACAGCTTCTGCCCAAAAGTACTTAGAAAGATTGTACTGATTAAGCATAACTCTGGCCATATCACCGAGAGTTCTGTCCTTCCTTTCTACAACTCCATTTCGCTGAGGAGTTCTAGGGTAAGAGAATTCATGAGATAATCTATTTGAATTACAGTAAGATTTGAATTCATGGTTATCGAATTCTCCTCCATGATCACTTCGAACACGAGTAATCATGAATCCTTTCTCGTTTTGTACCTTCTTATAGAAAGATACAAACTCAGAAAAGGCCTCATTCTTATTTGTAAGAAAATAAAATCAAGTATATCGTGAATAGTCATCGACTATCACGTATGCATAAAGCTTTCCGCCAGGGCTGACGATTCTACTTGGTACAAACAAATCCATATGAATTAATTGCAAAGGTCTAAAGGTACTTACAACGTTTATTGATTTGAAAGATGATCTAGATGCCTTATTCTTCTCACAATCGGCACAGATCATATCTCTCTTAAAAGTTATTTTAGGTAAGCCTCTTACCAGTTTCTTGGTGGACAATCTTGCAATCGTGTCCATGTTTGCATGACCAAGACACATATGCCAAATCCAGCTTTCGTCTTGTGTTGTAAATAGACACTTTCCTGTATTGTTAGTCTTTTCTGACAAGTATAAAACATATATGTTGTCCTCTCTTATTCCCTCAAATGAAATAATTCCAGAGGTTTTATCATAGACAAAACATTTATTCTTAACAAAATTTATTCCATAACCATGATCAGCTAATTGACTGATACTCAACAAGTTATGTTTCAATTCTGTTACTAAGCAAACATTTTTAATAATAGGAGAGGGAGAGATACCTATGTCACCAATGCCAATGATATTACTTTTAAGATTGTTTCCAAAGGAGACATAGCCTTCTTTCTTCATCGATTGAGTTGTAAACAATTTGTCGTCACCTGTCATATGCCTGGAGCAACCACTATCGAGTATCCACTTGCTTTTAGTGAGAGGAGGAGGGTCCACCTACAACACAGGTTGAAGATGTAACCTTTGGTACCCACTTTCTTGAGGGTCCTAATGTGTTAGCATTTAGAACCCATTTATACACATTCATATCTACTAGCTTTCTAATCTTACACTGTGTTGACACATGTCCTTTTAATCTACAATAATGACATGTAGCAGAAGTGTTGGTGCTAGGTTTTGTTTAAAAATCATGCATATGGGTTTTTGAAACATTGTGTGCATTCTTGGTGTGTGGAAACATATACATATAAGCATGATTTCTAACATTATCAGTCGTGTTGTTAGTGTGGTGTTTGTATTTAGCCTTCTGACTAGTATTAATCTGAGCAGTTGGTCTAGCGACTTGTTTGCCCAGTTTAATCTCTAACTTTTTAAAGTTGTCATTGGCTTCATTTAATTGGTTCGTGAGTGCTTCTATTCTTCGAATAACAATGTTATACTTCTTCTTCTCTATTTCATAGAGATCGTTAAGTTTTGCATTTTCTTGATTCGCTCTTTTAAGCTTTTCAATAGAGTCATGCAAACTTAGCTTTAAAGAAGTAATCTCATTTGTGTCAATAGGAGTATCCTTGATATCTTCTAAGATCCTAGATTGCTTTGAAAATTTAGACTGTATAAATTTCAGCTCTTTCTTAGCACTTTTATACATGTGTATCATTTTCTTCTGATCGGCCAATAGATCAGAGAAAGCCTCACATAATTCATCAAAAGAAATTCTTCATAGAGAGGGTTATTTATTACCTTAGCATCTGTAGCCATGAAGCATAGATTTGCTGAGCTCCGAGAGTTGTCTTCTTCTTCAGAGTCACTAGCCTCGCTTTCACACCAGATACTAGTATTTGCATAGTTTTTGGTTGTTGACCTTCTTTTGCTTGTTTGATCATGTCTGCTTGTTTGATCGTGTCTGCTTCCTTTTCTTATAACAGGGCAATCCTTCTTTATGTGACATGTTCTTTTGCAGCTAAAATAGATCGGTTCTTCGTCATCTTTGAAGTCCTTCTTCTTGTTTGACTTCTTACGTCTGAGGAATCTTCTGAAGTTCCTTGTTATCAGGGCCATTTGCTTGTTGTTCGAGTCATCTGATTCACTCTCATCGTCAGAGATTATTTTGTGATTTGCCTTGAATGCTATTATCTTCTCTTTTGGATGTTGATCTTCGAAATCCTGAAGGTCCAACTCATGTGTCATGAGCTTTCCAGTCAGGGTTTCAAGACTCATTGTCGAGAGATCATTTCCTTCTATAATGGTCGTTGCTTTTGGATTCCAGCTTTTTGGTAGTCCACGAAGAATCTTTCGAATCTTTTCATGATCGCTGTAATTTTTGCCAAGGGAAGCTAGAAGATTAACAATATCTAAAAATCTAGTAAACATAGCAGTAATAGTCTTATTAGGCTTCATTTTGAATGCCTCATATTCTTGTGTAAGTCGTAAGATTTTGGATTCCTTCACTTGTGAAGTACCTTCATGAGTAACCTCAAGAAGTTTTCAAACCTCGTTGGACGTGGCACATGTAGAGACTCTATTGAACTCAGTTTTATCAATAGCACAAAATAAAGCATTGATGGCTTTTGCATCAAGACTAGCTTGTTTCTTTTCATTGTCGGTGTATCTATCAATTGGTTTGTCAACTAGAACACCATCTATCGTAATAGGTAGAGGTTTCCTATAACCATTGACGACAATCGACCATAAATTGAAATCAAGTAACTTAAGGAAAAGCTCATCCGTGTTTTTCAGTACGTGTAATTTGTGCCATCAAATAAAGGTGACCTATTGGTTGACTGACCTTCACCGTTGCTTAGAAATAGGGATGCCATATCTCAAGGAGTGTTAATTCCTTCGAGAAAAATCTGCTCTGATACCAATTGTAGGAACAATGGCACCTCTAGAGGGGGGTGAATAGAGTGCAGCGGAGAATATTTAACAATTAAAAAATTTAACTCTAAGCAGGTGAAGCAATATATATATATATGAAATGATTGCAAATAAGTCAGTAAAATCAGGACGAGAAAGCAATACGCAGAGACAGTAGATTTATACTGGTTTTTCTCTGTGAGGACTAGTCCAGTCTCGAGTCTCGACCCGATGTTTGAATCCACTATTTTGAATAGAGATTACACCACGTGTTTTGTACCGAAGAACACGCCAACTTCACCACCGTCGTATTTTTATCCGAAGCCCACGAATAAACTTCAACACCTTTCTGAAGAAAGCTTTTATACGCCAAGCTTGTACAACTCGAAAACTCCTACTCGGAAACCACCGATACTTAGAAGAATTGAGTTGACTTGGAGATTTGAAGTTTAAAGCTTTGGGAATAGAATAGGAAGCTTAGAAATGAATAGAGAAGATGAAGATTGAATGAGTGAATAGAAATGCAAATTTCTTCTCTATTTATAGGTTTTTGTAGGACAGAGTTCGGGCAGAACTCGGTACCCTAACGTTCAAAAATTTAAACGTTTGATTTCCACGAGAATAGGTAAAGTTTCTGACCATGAGTGATTTGGTCTAACTGAGTTCGGGCAGAACTCTGGCCGAGTTCGGTTAGCCCAATTCCAGGGCCATTTGGGTTTTTGGATCTGGTTTGGTTTAGGATCAAAACTAAAATAGGTTTGGTTTGGTTCAAGATAGGTTTGGTTTAGGATAGAATCAAGGATAGACTTCTAATTGCCAGTGATCCCGATTCACAAATATTCTAGACTCAATAAATAGAAAAATACAGAATTAATATAAAATCTCAGAGACAATGCAATCTGCATTCTTCGTTTCTTTTCATATCGAGATCGAAGTTTAAGACACTTATCGAAATCGGTTTGACTATGGCTAAATGTGCCAACAGGTTGCTCTTAGACGGTGCCTACGCGATCACTTGAAATTGCATAAACAACAGATCAACACTTTATCCTTCTGTTTCGAGTTCGATATGAAATACAAAGTTCGAAGAACGCAAGCAAATCAATCCATCGAAAACATTCACGAAAGCGCATTCCAATTTAGCCGCAGAGTATCCTTGAGGCGTAATCCGCTGAATATGAGACTTGATTTCGAAGAAGTCATTTCATAACGAGGAAAAGATCTTAATTCAATCGGTCCCGACCAATCGATAGCGATAGTATTTCTTAACAGCGCTCTCCGCGTCGCGACGAGGAACGGGCACGATATTGGGACGAGGCACTACAATTTAGTTGCTAATAAAAAGATTTAAGAATTTAGTTTAAAATGTAAAAAAAAAATTATAAATATTATAAGATTTTCGGATCTCAACGGACTTCCAAGAATGGAATGTCTAGTTCACTGTAGTAGGATTAAACAAAAAAATATTATTAAAAATAATGCAAGTCTGAAAAGTATTTGAAATTATTGAATTTGTTTCTACCGAATACATTAATATAATAAAGTGAAGTGATGTTTTTCGTCAAAATATAAAAAGATAAAAAGGTCACGGTTAAAAAATGAAAGATATATAAAATATCTACGAACACGTATATATGTTATTAAAAAATATTTAACTAATAAAAGTATTATTAAGTATTATAAATTGAAGCAATTTTAAAAACTGAATTATCTAGTAGTGTTGCAAGCTTTCCAATAACTAGTCAAATATATGTGAATGTATTATAGATAAGTGAGATTGTAAAGATTATTTGAAATTACTGGTTTATTTTATTTTATTTATTTCATGTTGGATATATTATATTTATTTTTAGGCTTAATTGTACTTTGCTACCCTCAACTATTCCACTTTTTCAACTTGATACCCTAAACTTTTTTTTGTAACAAGTTGATACCTCAACTATTTTTTTTTCAACTTGATACCTAATTTTTCAAAAAATCCCAAAATGTCCTTATCCCTTCCCTCTTCCCTTCTCCCCTCCCCCCCCCCTCCCCCACTCCGGCCACCCCCACCCTCCCGCTCCGCCTCCCCTCCGGCCACCCCCTCTCCCACGTCCATCCAACCCCCCTCCCGCTTCCGGCGCCACCGTCGCGGCAGCGGCTGCGGCTGCGGCTGCTGCTGCTGCTGCGGCGGCGGCCGGCGGCGGTGGGGGTAGGGGGGTTGGCCGGACGCGGGAGAGGGGGGTGGCCGGAGGGGAGGCGGAGCGGGAGGGAGGAGGTAGCCGGAGTGGGGGAGGGAGGGTAATTTTAAGGTTTGAGCAGGGGTATTTTCGTCCCAAAATTTTTTTGGGTATCAACTTGTTACAAAAAAAAGTTTAGGGTATCAAGTTGAAAAAAACGGAATAGTTGAGGGTAGCAAAGTACAATTAAGCCTTATTTTTATTTAGATAAGTGGTTCATTTACATTAGGCAATATGCACCACTAGTTATGTTCACGTTCGTTGCACGTACAAAAATAACTATGATATTGTTAAAATATTATATAAAAGAAATTAAATTATACTAAAATATTTTAAAATAATTTAAATATATTTTAATTAGGATTTGTCATAGATATGTTTTTAGAATTTTGGATATATATTTAGTTCATTTATACCATGTACTTAGTTTAATGGGCTTAATTGCACTTTGCTACCCTCAACTATTCCGCCTTTTCAACTTGATACCATAAACTTTTTTTCGTAACAAATTGGTACCTCAACTATTATTTTTTTCAACTTGATACCTAATTTTTCAAAAATTCCGAAAATGTCCTTCCCTCTTCCTTCCCTCCACCCCCTTCCCCACTCCGGCCACCCCCCCTGCTAGCTCTGGCCGCCCCACCCCCCCCCCTGCTAGCTCCCCCCCCCCCCCCCCGCCCCCCACCCCCCCTCCTGCTACCTTCGGCCACCCCCTGCCCCGCCTCCCGCCCCGCCCTCCCTCCCCAGCCCCCCTCGGCCTAGGGGAGAGGCGGGGGCGGGCGGGCGGCCGGAGTGAGCAGGGGGGGTTGGGGGGGGGGGGGGCGGGGGGGGGGCGGGGGGGGGGGAGCTAGCAAGGGGGGGGCGGCCGGAGTGAGCAGGGGGGGCGGCCGGAGCGTGCAGGGGGGGAGGGTTAGGGGTAGGGGTAGGGGCATTTTAGTCCAAAATAACATTTGGGTACCAAATTGTTACAAAAAATAGTTTAGGGTACAAAGTTGAAAAATGGTAATAGTTGAGGGTAGCAAAGTGCAATTAAGCCCATATTTTTTTGGGTATCAACTTGTTACAAAAAAAAGTTTAGGGTATCAAGTTGAAAAAAACGGAATAGTTGAGGGTAGCAAAGTGCAATTAAGCCTTATTTTTATTTAGATAAGTGGTTCATTTACATTAGGCAATATGCACCACTAGTTATGTTCACGTTCGTTGCACGTACAAAAATAACTATGATATTGTTAAAATATTATATAAAAGAAATTAAATTATACTAAAATATTTTAAAATAATTTAAATATATTTTAATTAGGATTTGTCATAGATATGTTTTTAGAATTTTGGATATATATTTAGTTCATTTATACCATGTACTTAGTTTAAATATGAATATATTTCAAAATTTGTTATATGTTAAGGTAGTTAGAAGGTTTTTAGAATTTTTTTTTCTTAACTACGTAGGGAGATACGTACGCGTTAGTTATTTTTGTAATTTTTTTAAATTTATTATTATTATTTAATGGAGGATATACATACGAGCTGAACTGGTCATTTTTTGACTCGTTTCCAAGCCACATTAGAATATAAAAATATACATTAGTAAACTTTACACCTAATTTCGTCCATTTATCCATAATTCCAACCTAAATCCTCTCTCTCTCTCTCTCTCTCTCTCTCTCTAACTTGAGATGGAACTTTTTATTTAGCTTATTCAAGTAATCATCACCATTAAGTTCAACTACATACAACATAGAGTTTTTTGGATCACATTTGCTATAATTTCTCCGAAAATAATAGAGTTTCTCTTGATACTAATAAGACATAGGTGTATAACTTCACACTCAACTCAAACCTCACACTCAACACAAATCATCAAAATGAAAAATGATGGATTGGGAAACAAAATGATTGTGATAAACAAGTGGGAACGAATTTGGAACATGTCAACTATGGTCTAAACAAATGTTTTTGGTTGGGTTTCTATAAGATCGAAACATAAACCTTGTAATTATTTTTTTTGTTTATTTAGGTCAAATTGCTTTCCTTTTAGTCGATTTGGGCTAAGGTTTACTTATGTGACCTAAAAAATTTTGGAAAAGAAGAGAACATGAAAGAAAGCAACAAAAAAAAGTTAAATTTTATACCTAAATGTTGGCTAGTTCCAAACAACAAATAAAAATGACAAACTTGTAAATATTTAAAAAAAATTTGGACTAGTTTCAAACAATTGTCGGAGTGCCCTTACAATTTACCTTTTAAAATGACATGACACCCTACCCTCCGGGAAACAAACCCCTCAACCATGGTCTCTCTTTTCTCCATAGGGTCATCCCCTTCTCCCCGCCTCCTCCTCCGTCCCACCTGCTGCTCCTCCCCCACCCATTCCAGAGACGCTGTGATCCTCCGGAGAGCGGCGGAGCTGGCCGACAGCTCGGCGGGGCTCACCTCCCCACACCCCAACTTCGGTTGCATCATCGCCCGCGGCGGCGATGTCGTCGGAAAGGGGTTCCTTTACGGACAGGGAACCGAGTGCGCCGAGCTCCAGGCCGCCGAGATGGCCGGCGAGCTGGCGGCAGGAGCCACGGCGTATATCAACATGGAGTCCGGTGACTGCTCCGGCGACCTAGCCCCCGTCTCCTCCCTCGTCCAGGTCCCTCCTGCTACTTTGCCCCCTCTCGAAAAAGATCAAAATTTTGGTCCGTGTCGGACACGTGTAGGGCACGAAACGGGTTATTACTCCGAAACACACTAGTGCACGACAATATCTGTCGATTCGTATTCGGCTCCTCCAGGTTTTCCTCCAATACTTCCCTCCCTTTAAAAAATATTGAAACTTCAGTTCACGTCAGCTTCCTGTTGGACTGACACACTCCAAAGTATACTTGAATGGGCACGCCAAGATCAGCATTGTGTCAGTATCGTATCGCATTCGTCTCCGCCCTCCTCCAGATTCTTCTACTCCTTCCCTCCCTCTAGAAAAGATACGAGTTTTTTCAGCCCCAGCGTGTCGAACATGAAACGGGAACGCTAAAATAAATATCACTAGGACACAACAAAATCAATGTTATGTACGTATCTCCGTGCCCATATAGTGTCTGTTTCGTATCATATTTGTCTCCTCCCTCCTCCAGCTACTTCTAGTTCTTTTTTCAATTTTGCGGTGGTGTTCATTTAGATAATATAGGTGATTTGTGATTCTGACTATTTGATTGTATATTGGTAGAGATCTAGGAAGCAAGGACACTCCATAGTGCCGTGGTCAAGCAGCGTCGTGTCAGACACTTACTATAAAATGCGCTATAACATGCCAAAATAGGTGCATGGTCTGTGTACCCGTGTCAATGTCGTGTTGTATGCATGTGTTTGCAACATTCTTCTTCCCTCACTTTTGGAAAGAGTGTAATTTTTAGCCAAAAAAAGACTTTCTTTTTCAATCCGTAACCATGGAACATACTCTTCGAGGATTTGAATTTTTAAAGCATGGCGCGACTGTAAGGCTTGCTGTTTTAATCATGGAGGGTGGACTGGAGTCATACCTCCCGATATTTGATTATTGTCATACATTCTCTTTCACTCTCTTCTGGAAAGATTTGAATTTTTTTAGACACAAATGGGAAAAAACCAGAATTTTCACTTTGAAAAATTTGTAGTTTTGATACAGACAAGGCCGATGATTTGTGATTTTATTCATTTACTGGGTTTGGTAGAGATGGTTAGTAGCTAATTTCTTTGCTGATTAGGCAGGGATTTCAAGAGTTGTAGTGGGGATCAGACATCCGCTTCGCCATTTCCGAGGGAAGGCGATACATGCGCTAAGAAGACACGGGGTTCAGGTCGATGTCGTCGGGGAAGATCTGCAGAGCAAGGTGTATGAGGTGAGGTGATTGATTTAAACATACATACCAATCTTATATAAATATAAATTGTTTCTATACGTATTCAGTCAGTTGATGGGTACTTGCTGGTTAGATTAACTGGTCGGCCATCCTGCTTAGTAATGACTCATTAGTTTGTTAGAACACCAATTTGTACTGTTAAGCCTGCCCTCTGATCTAGTAAAAAGCGTTGTCCAAACTTATCTTTGGTTATGCAACATATAGTTTCGGAATTTGGTGCACATTTTCATGTACATGAGATTTGGTACATTGAACTTGCTATCTACTATACATTTATTTTGCCGAGTAAAATGTTTGAGCCTTTGCGGTGAAGTGATTAAATCTGCTAACTACTTCACAGTGTTTTATACTTCAAATTTGTCCTTAATGAATGAAGCACTAATAAGAATTTCGTGAAAGCAGACCAATGGTAAGAACAAAATAATGGAACGAGAGTCCATTCCTGGCACCATATGATTATACATTAAAGGTTGAAGTGCTTAGCTTTTGCGTGATTCATATCAGCAGAGGCGGAGCTTAATGAGGAATACCCCTCCCCCCCACCACACACACAATATTTTTTCTTATACAAATTCAAATTTTAGATATTAACACCTTCAAAATGGCAATCTGGCCCCTCAAAAAAATAATAATTTGTCCCTCTAAAAATATAAGTCAATTTCTAAAGGCACACCAAATGTTGCTCAGGACAGCCCAAATTTTGGTGCTAGTCCAGTTTGTAGTAACTTTTATTTAGACTAGCCCAAAATTTGCTAGGGTTGTCCACCCTCTCACCCACCGGCCTCCTCCTCTCTGGCCCCCTCTCCTTTGCCCCCCTCGGCCTCCTCCTCTCTGCCGCAACTCTTTGCTCTTTCCTACCAAGAACATGTCGAGGACGGCAGCGCTGGAGGCAAGGGAGGGGCAATTGGGGTCGAAGACGGTGGATCTGATCGATGTCCGTCGAGGAGCTCGTCGGAGTCGGAGGAGAGATTTTGTAGCCGTCGAGGACTGTCAAATCTTCTGGCAGTCCTAACTGGTGGAAATGACTGTCAAAAATTTTCAGTCCTAAAAAAAGTGAAAATTGCTGAAATATCCACTTTCGGGGTGAGTGTTTATGAAAAATCCACCCGCAGGGTAGGTTTTATGAAATATCCAAAATTATGTATTTTTACGTTAAATATTCCAAGATTTCCTTTAGATGCTCTGTATTTACAAAATTGTCATTTTGATAATACCATAACTACCCATTCGCGCATATTTGGTCATATATATGTATTTGAATTCACAAACTCAGATTTGGATTGCGATTTTCGTCTTCTTCACGAGAAATTTGAATTCTATTGCTCTCATCTTCAACAGAGATCGCAAAAATCGATCGTAGTTCACTGTGATTTTCTTCGGTCGAACTTCGATCATCGCTCATCATCATCATCTTCGTGGAGAGATTTAAAATTTTCCGTCGATTAGGTCACTGTGCTCGGTTGTTTGCACTGATATAAAACAAACAACAATGAAAAGTATGATATCAATCAATATATACTTTAAAAAAAAGGAAAAAAATCATTCTTTGTGATCTTAACACGGGGAATGACCATTCTTCGTGATTTTAACACAGGGAATGGTCATTCTTCGTGATTTTAACACGGAGAATGGCCATTCTCCTGTATTCTAACACGGGGAATGGCCATTCTACGTGATTCTCCGTGATTTTAATACGGAGAATGACTATTCTCCTACATGTTAACACGGGAATGGCTATTCTTCGTAATTTTAACACGGGACAGGCCATTCTCCGTAATTTTAACACGGAGAATGGCCATTATCCATAATTTTAACACGGAAAATGGCCATTTTCTGTGATTTTACAACGGGGGATGGCCATTTTTCGTGATTTTAACACGAAGAATGGTCATTCTCCTGCATTCTAATACGGGGAATGGCTATTCTACATGATTTTACAACGGAGAATGGCCATTCTCCGTGATTTTAACACGGAGAATGACTATTCTCCGTGATTTTACAACGGGGAATGGCCATTTCCCGTGATTTTACGACGGGGAGTGGCCATTCTCCTGCATTTTAACACGAAAAATGGCCATTCTCCGTGATTTTAACAACGGAGAATGGCAATTCTCCGTGATTTTAACACGGAGAATGACATGCATTTTAACACGGAAAATGACCATTCTTCGTGGTTTTAACACGGATAATGACCATTTTCCTGTATTTTAACACGGAAAATGGCCATTTTTCGTCATTTTAACACGGAGAATGACTATTCTCTGTCAATTTAACAAGAAGAATGGCAATTCTCCGTGATTTTAACACGGAGAATGACTATTCCCCAGCATTTTAACACGGGGAATGATCATTCTCCGTCATTTAACACGGAGAATGACTATTCTCCGTGATTTTAACATGGAGAATGGTCATTCTCCGTCATTTTAACATGAAGAATGGCATTTTTTCGTAATTTTACAACGGGTGTGAATATTGCGAATGGAGAGTCACTGACAAGTTTTTGAAGTAAGATTTAAAGATTTTGGAGAAGAAAACCTAGATTCGAAAATGAGCAGCGTATGGAAGAAGAGGAAGAATCGAAACGTTTTTTTTTTGAAGAGTAGGTTTCGTGGGTGTTTTCAATAAATTAGAAGGGCAAAAGGTCATTCCGCACCCTTTTATATATTTTTCGCTAATTCTGGGCACGCAATAAAATGTTATTTTGCGGGGGGGTTTTCATAAAACTTTTACAGTTTTTGGACATTTGATAAATTTTCCCTAAAAAAACTTGGACAGCCCCGAATAAATTTTTTGGGTGGCAAACTTGTAAATAAAACAAAAAGAAAATTTGGGCTGTCCTGAGCAACATTTGGTGTGCCTTTAGCAATTCCCCCCCCCCCCCCCCCCCCCCCCCCCCCCTCCCCCAAAAAAATAAATAAAATAAAATAAAAACCCAAATAAAACAATAGTCAAGCTCCGCCACTGCATATCAGATTCATTATTTACTGATTGTCCTTACATTGTTTAGTTGATGAGACGAGAAAAGATTGATTTGAAGATTGGCGATGTGAAGAGATGGTTCACAATATGAATATTAACATTTGAGACTAGAGATTGTTTCCTTCTGTGGTGGGAATGTAGTGCGTTTTTAGAATCTAAAGGACTTAAATTAGGACGAAACGTCAACATTATTAGGGAGGTTCCTGATATCGGATACCGGTCCCATAATGATTGGGAGTTGCCATACCGGAAACCAGAACCGAGTGATAGACCAGACATATCGAGAGGTACGACTCCAATCTGGTATAGTATAATAATTCACTTCATATACAGTGACATGAATGACAATAATCAAACGTCAAAACATTAATGAAATCATCAACGATAGGATGATAATTCACTTCCTCCTCTCAACCTGCTTTGCGACACCAAAAAAACAACTAATTCTCTTCGAGGCAGAGGAGGAAGAGGAAGAGGAAGAGAAGGAAAAGGAGATACCACAGGGAGCAAGAAAGAGATACATGGAGAGAAGAGCCCTTTACCGCTATAGTTGCCAAATCACTAGTGCATTTGGTGTAGCTTCTTTTTTTCCCTATTGAGAGAGACATATTTTAGCGTCTTTTTAGGTTATTTCTTCAGGTTTATACCCTCGACTGGCCCAATAGGATATGTTGGTATACCAGATGTATCAATCACTATGGTCATAAACTGACCGATATCATCCAATACATGTTTTTGAACCGATTTGGCAAACAGTATCACTTTTCCTTTAAAACCTGTATACTGGTCATGCCGGCTGGTTCATGAACAAATTCAGGTGAAATATCTAACAGAATCAATTGAAATGAGACTTATGCTGACCTACGAAAATGAACAGTACATGTAAACAACAGTAAATCTAAGGTTGACGACTTCACTGAGATTCAATTATTCATAATAGTGGGAGAGATTGGGGAAGTTATTTGTTGAATTAGATTGGATAGGAGAAATGGTTATGGAGTAATATTTAACCGGTGGAATGTCCATGAAGTTTAAGAATATTATTGACACGTAGAATATGCTATATCAGTTTGCAATCTCCAACATGTAGTTGAAATGAGAATGGTGAGATGGATGACCAGCAATATGATAATAGATATGAATGAAATGAGTTTACTGAAGGAATTCGGATATAATTTCATTTTACCATAAGATGAGGGGAAATTGTGTCATATGGTTTGCGCATGAGCAATGAGACAAATGGATCCACTGCTTAGACTTGATAAGATGCTAGTTGAGAGTTGCTACTTGCTAAGACTAGGTAAACCATAGAGAACATGGATTAAGGCTGTAAGAAAGGATATCATATGGCCCTTAATGCAGCGAATTATAGGAACAGGACTTGGTACAGCAGACCCGGAAAATAAAGGACAAAAGGGTTTGCTGGTATATACACACAACATCCTTATGTACGAAATTGTGCATAATAGAAAAAGGCACAAGTGCCACCTTAAAAATCCCACGGAACAAGTCTAAATATTAAATTCAATGCCACAAATACCGAAATACAACAAATACTCGATGATTTTAGAACTAATGGAATGTTAAATGTTTTTCAGGACAGGTCCACTTTCACACCGATTACTTGGATTATCTACAGGCACCAGGATTTGGGGACGAGGGGGCCAAGAATTGAACATTTGTTTTCATGAAAGTGTGCACGTGGGTTTGTTTTTTTGATTTTTTTGGGGGGGTTGGTGGTGTACATTAAGTATTTCATAATATTTAGAAGAAGTTATAGTATATTTTCACAGTTTTCCCAAGTCAGGGGAGCATGGTCGTCCTTGAGGGGATGACATTTATATGCATGACATGCACCTTTTCCATTTAAGTGTGAAAACTATCTGCAAATGAACAAAGCAATAATTGCCACATATTCTTTCACCTCTGATCATTGTTCATCACAAAACATTCTTTGTTTATCCTTCTTGGCATATAATATGGATTAACTATATGTCTGCTTAATTGTTAATCCACATGCTCTTCGTGGGTACTTGATATTATTTGGTGTTCGCTTTTTTATAATAGAGGGTCCCCTAATGAGTAAGTATTGCATTTTATTCTTTTTATATGGAGTTTATTCAGAGAGTATTCTTAAATCCAGCTTGACTCAACCAAGGTCCCCATGATTTGAACGTATGTTACATTTGCAGATCTTCACGCCAAGTATTCACTTAAAATATAGGCATACTTCCATAAATACTTCCTATGTTCATCTCAACTAAAAAGTTGTTATTACAGGAAGCTCTAAAGTCGTGCCTCCTTGTGAACGCACCATTACTTTACAGAGCTGCCTGTCATGTTCCCTTCTCTGTCCTCAAATATGCAATGACCTTAGATGGTGAGCTTTAAGAAATTTCTTTTATGGTATTTCTAGTTCTTTTCTTCAGCCTTTTTCATAATCTCATCATTCTTCAATATTTAATCATCTGAAAGTTCTACCACGTAGTTGGAGTGCTAGAATTAAGATACTTTAGCTATGCAGATAGTTTTTAATTTATAGGCTTTCTCCTGGGTTGGCAGGGAAAATTGCTGCAAGCAGTGGACATGCTTCTTGGATAAGCAGTAAACTTTCAAGAGGTCGAGTATTTGAATTGCGGGGCAGAAGCGATGCCATAATTGTAGGGGGAAATACTGTTCGCCGTGATGGTATAAATTCATCAAATTGGTTACAGTTTGATATGAACTGTAAGCACGTCTTCTCACATTCTGCTCATCACAAATTTTTCCTTGTCATTGCAGATCCACGGTTAACTGCCAGGCATGGTGGGGGCCACACTCCAGTAAGGATTGTAATGTCGCAAACTCTTGATCTTCCTGAAGAACGAAACATCTGGAATATCATTGATGCATACACTATTGTTGCAACACAAAGGGGTGCTCGGAAGGATATGCAGAAAAAACTTGCAAGGAAAGGCGTTGAAGTGGTGGAGTTTGACATGTTGAACCCACGAGATCTCATGCGATACTGCCATGACCGTGGCTATCTTTCAGTATTATGGGAATGTGGTGGAGGTCTTGCTGCTCCAGCTATATCCTGTGGTGTCATTCACAAGGTGGTTTTTTTTTTTTTTTATTTCTTTTAAATGAGAATAGAAAAAAAGGAAAATGAACAACAATCTATAAAATATCGCCGACAGCTGACTCCCTTTAATAATGCATCTTATGCTTTCTACCCTGCACTTTTTACCGTAATGGCTGGAGTGTTAAATAGGAATCTTTTTCAATCCTTATTGTAGATCAAGAACACCCATGTTGATCCTTTTGCTATCTGATAAGTTTGCAGTCTTCTACAGGTCCTTCAAGAATCTTGTTAGCCTCTACATCAAATTTGAATTAGGTTATACTGATTGTTTCTAGTAGTGTTTGGATACATTTCAAATTAACGATCAATCATTTTAGTATAACAAAGGAAGTTTCATTGCAAATGTATAGAAGCATGTGAAAGTCTTAAAGATAAAGTCGTGGTCAGCTTATTTAAAAGTCACTATTGTCCTCTCTAATGTTTGCTATTAAAATGGGTATCTAACAAAATATTCCTATTAGAGAGACAGCAAGGAAACACATGAAAAATAATTGAACATCTAAGCGGAATAACTCTTAGAAAGAACGCCTAATGTTTCGTCAAATTGAAGTCAGTACTGTAAATGATCTGTCAACCCAACTATACCCTACCTAATGACCAGCCTATATGCGTGCCGCATATCTCCAAGATATGTTGTGCCCTTGCGTCTTCTCTTCGTTATGTTGATGTGTTCTCACAGCTCTGGAATGTATCTTTTGTTGCCTTGTAACTGTCCGTCTTCCCTGGCTTATACCTTCAAGCAAGGTTCCAAGTATTGTTACCTGAATCGGTTTCAGAGTCTTCTTATGAGTATCGCCGGATTTTGCATTTTTGGGGTTTCGTGTCAGAGTTTCAGAGTTCTTTTTTCGGTGTCAAAAGATATATTATTATTAAATACTAGAAAATATTTGATATATTCGGATATAGTTACATGTATTGTTTGTTATATCTTGTCTATGTTGTACTGGACGCTAGGTGAGGCGAGGCGACATGCCACCCGCCTCGCCTAGGCGCCATCTAGGCGTTGCCTAGGCGTTCGTCCAGGATCTTGCTGCTCTTGAATCAAAAAATTCTCCAATTATGTATACAACAAATATGTATTATAACTAATAAGCAATAAGCATAATAATAATATAAAAAGCAACAAACAACCATTATTCAACATAAGAAACAAAAACTGAAGAACAGAAAACAAAAAAGAAAAAAAAACTGAAGATGAAGCAGCAGAAACAAAAAGAAGAAAGTAACATATTTGGAGGCAATCAGCAGCAACAGCTGCCTTCGCCTTTTTTTTTTCTTTCTTTTTTCTCTAGATTTGGATTTTGGACTTATTCTTTTTTTTTTCCTTTTCTTTTCTTTTGAGCAATCAACAGCAGCAACCTTTTTGTTTTTCCTTTTTACGTGCAAAGTAGCAGCCTTTGGACAATAACCCTAGAGCCCAATCAAAAAAGAATTTACATTTATACCCATCATACAAAACCTGACTAAAACTGTCTTTCTTTCTCCTGGGCGACCCTAGGCGGTCTCCTAGGCGAGCATTGCCTCATCGCCTCATGCAGGAGAATTTTTTCCAGGTCGAGGCGAGTCCTCTTCAACCTGCACGTCTAAGTCGTCTGGACATCGCCTGTGACAACATAGTTTCTTGCTAAAGGAATAAAATTAAGATGGGTGAATGTATGAATCAAGGTTCGCAATATCAGTATCTCTCCCTATGGGTATAAGTACCGGTAATATCGGCAGTTTTGGAGTATCGGAAAACAAATAATTATGAGTAATTTTTTTTAAAATATAGGGAAACAAATATTTTTGTACATTTAAGTATAATTTTAAGTATTTTCTATGTTGTTTCTTAGTAGTTTTGAAATTTAATAGTCACCCTTGTTGGTACTACTTGGTAAGTTTACCGTTTACCTGCGATAAATAAGTTTTCTTCATTTATATGCTTTTACAACCTTAATATGCTTTTACACCCTTGTTGATTGGTCCCTTTTTTTTCATTTTTCTCTGTCGAATTGACTGGAAAAGCGATTCCCAACGTCGGTATCATCAGTTAGTATCGGTAGCGGTCGGTATCGGATCAGGACATGCCAAATCGTATCGGTATTAGCCGTATTGTCCGATATCGTATCGGTATCGGACGATACTGCAAACTATGGTCTGAATCTTAAATATACAATCAACTTCGACAAATAGAAATGGTTAGTGTATCAATAAATAAATCTTATCGATATGTTGTAGCATGTAGCGAATTTTTTCAACACGTTTTCTCAATAATTCTTTTTTTTTTCCTTGTAATTTTCTTTTTGAACTGACTGGAAGAGAGAGTTCTAACATATGTATTAAACAATATCAATGGGTACTGGTAAGGGTCATTATGGAATTGGGAAGGGCCAAAGCGATAAGATATGGCTGATACTGTGAACCCTGCCTTTAACATAGTTTACAGTTTTAAATTTTTTGCCTATCCTACCGTTAAACTCTTCTATTTGTATGCTTTTTAGTTCGAGTAGAGTCTTGTAAGCATGAGTTCAGAGGACATTCTTTAGGTATTTTGAAACTTGTATTCACTATTGTTTTTGTGATGACCTGTGGTTGCATTTATATCCTAAGAGAGTACCCATGTATCTCTTCTGTATCTAGCCTTCTCACTTGTATTATTCTCTGGTCTTAGTCCCTCTCCTACAAATATGTACTCATTAATGAGATCATCCTGTTATGTTGAGCCATATTCTAGATATGGTATCAGAGCAACCCTCTCTGTCGCGTGCATTTACAAAAAAATTATCTTGAGCCATAAAATGGGTCTTTGACATGCGGGGGCACGTTGAATAGTATAAATAACATAATCCTCATACCTCACCAACACTCTTGTACATGTCTTGGTTCTTGTTGAATCTCGCGAGTATTTGATGCTTTGATATCAGGGTTATCATAACCATCTGAATTCAGGTTGTCTTTGTTGTAGGTTTATGCTTTTGTTGCCCCAAAAATTATTGGGGGAGCAAATGCCCCATCTCCGGTTGGCGAATTAGGGATGATTCAGATGACACAAGCACTTAATTTGATCGATGTATCATATGAACAGGTAATCCAGTATTGTTTTAGTCACATTTTTTTCCTTCTAATTCAACATGTTAATTTTAGTTTGTCCTAATTGCATTTTATCAAGATTATGTCACTGTAGAATGACCTTTCCATATCCCATCATCTGTCTTTTCTATTCACATATTTGACCACACATTGAGTTGCTGGATTATTAGGAGTGCTAGAGAAACTTTTTATTGCTCTTGCTATTTGCAATGCCTATCTGGCTTGGAAGTAGCATATCACGACTCAAACTTTGGAGGCACCAATATTAATATGGCTAAAAGAGAGCAATTATCTTTCAGTTTGTCTTTAGAAGTTCATGCTGAGTTGATAATTATGTAAGCTTCTGGAATTTCTATCATCATCTTTGTTATGCTCAAGAATACCTATCTGGAGCATGAACCATCTTTTTTTTGTCAAGAATGGTTGCCTTTTAGTCTTGGAAGTAGCATGAACAGTAGCAGTCAAAATCCAGTTGTCTCGAAAGATTTGGAGTAGCTACACAGAAATATTGCCAAACAAAGCTAGAAAATCATCCACATACAAGAAATGGCATATAATAGCATCAGCAGGAACCTAGCCCTGTACATTAAGGTAACAGCTCCAAAAGAAGTTTGCTGAGCAAAAAGGGCTACAAGTGAATGCCACAAGATATAGGGCAAAGAGCACCAAAATGAGCTAAATCATGATGCACTGAACTTAATGCAAGCAAAGGATGATGATACCCTAAATCAGAAGAAACTGACACTTATGAATGATATGTAAGCAGTGATAGGAAGATGAGACGAATAACCTCAATACAACCGTGATCTGGAAGTTGATATGAAGTCTTTATATTGAGATAACCTGGAACACTAGGCTTAATCAGACATGCCGCCAGTTTAAATTTTTTTAATTTGAAAAGAGAAACAAATAGAAATTTTGGTATTGTATGGATTTATATGTCCATGTTAGATGAGTAAGCACCAAGTTTCACATAAATCAAGTCATTTGAAGGTGGAGTATTATACTATTATTATTTGTGGGCTTATCTATTGAAATTGTCATCCATTTCAAGTATGTGATTTATTGATTTAAATTGTGCTGCAGAACAAAAAGGGAAAACAAAGAAAGTCGCCAATTGGAAGAAGGGACTAGCTGGACTAAACATACTATTAAGTGTTATTTTTTAAATTTTTTAATAGGCTTTAACTTTATAATAAATTGTCTTTATATTGTCATAATTTGTATAATCTTTATATTTTTATTAAATATTTTTGCTATGTGTTTTTAGTATGTTTTGTTTCTTTTTGATATATTGCATGTATGAGAAATTAATGTTATTCCATTACTAGCTCAGTGAACATTCTAAGCAGAAACTAGCACAGGTCATACTATGTATGTATATACTAATACTGTTGACTCATGGATTACAGATTGGACCAGACATGCTCATAAGTGGTTTTCTTCAACCCATTCCTGACCTTTCACCCATCATTCCTTCAGTTGATGAAACTTCAGCTCTTGATCCTACACTTTCTCCTTATGATACAAACATTATATTCTTTTACAAGACTTGGGACCCGTATGGAGCGTTTTCAAATTTTTCTCCTCATCCTTTGCAATTGCCTGATGAGAATGGAGATAACTATATGTGGCCTACTGTGGAACACTATTATCAGGTGATCTCTGAGGCTGTGAAATTGTTTGATGGTTGCATTCTTCCTTTCCATATTTCTTTCCACGTGACATATAAGACTAAGCCCTCTCTACCCCTTTCTGCTACCATCTAATATATCCGCATTTGAAAATCCTGATTTTTCAGGCACAAAAATTCCAGGGAGTAAATAGTCCTCTTGCAATTGATGTCATTCAACAGATAAAGTCGTCCAAAAGCCCTGAGGAAGCCGCACGGACTGGAAGGAAAATGCAGAGACAGCACCCTGAATTGGTATGCTCCTTGTGAATGATACTGGCACTGTGGCACATATTATCATTATGTTGTTGTTTCCCTCCATGTTTATAACTATTATGTTTAAATTAACATTTCCAATTTGACTATTGGTAAGTGTGGACTATTTGGTTAAAGTATAGTTCAATATTGTTCTGCAATAACTAACTGAAATTTAAAGCCAAACATACAATATTTCATGAATGACAGACGAGGAAGTTGTGCTCCATTAATCTTTTCCCTTGAGTTGGGTGACTTCCAGTGCTGCTGCTAGTCAATAGTCCCCCCAAAATACACAATTTCATGAATGGCAGAATTGACTGAGAGTAGGTCAAGTTATTC
Organism: Iris pallida; assembly: GCA_029216955.1. NCBI lineage: Eukaryota > Viridiplantae > Streptophyta > Magnoliopsida > Asparagales > Iridaceae > Iris > Iris pallida. Next base: position 1,687,196 of record JANAVB010029817.1, on the reverse strand, counting down.
GGTACATTCAACTCATATCACACAATAGTTATCAATGTCTTCTTCTTTCTTATGTAATCCCTGAACTCCTCCTAGAAACATAGCTGGGTTCCACTGCAACTTTTTTCACTATATAATTTTCAGCATGTGATAGAGATCATGATTGTTTACTGCACATATATAGTAATAATGGTCAGCAAATTTTCAAATTTGGAAGATAGTAATTTGTTTTATTAGTATGCTCATCTTCTATCGAGGAGTCCTCGGAGTTCTCTGAATTCTGCAATTTAAGTGCACATGTGCATGATCAATATGGTGTGTATGTTGATGTGTCAGAAATAGACTCGTTCAGTGGTTGTAGATGAACAACTGTAGACTGTTAGTGCGGGAAATGCTCTTAATGGAAATATGCCACATAATCTTAGCCAGGGGCGGATTTATTAAGAGTCCAAGGGGGGCCACGGCCCCCCAGTTTTTTTAGAAATTGTCAATTACTACATAGAAAATTTCTGGCGTTTTACAAATATATACTAGTTTGGCCTTCTAATGTACAAAGATTAAGTTAGCTCAAGTGGTTTTGTTTTAAGCATTCAAAGGAGAGGCGAGGGTTCGAGACTTATGTTTACTGAACATTTAAATATTTTAAAGTATTTCTAAAATTTTGGAAATATTGACTTTTCTTTCTTTTTTTTGCTCATTCTTGTTTGAATTTTTTAATATATTTTTTGCTATTAAAGTTCAATTAATATGACAACTTTAAATTTTTTTATATGTAGTAACACGGTCCCCTCATGAATTAAATCCTGGCTCCGCCCTTGATCATAGCAGTGTGATTTCATGTATTCTAGTAATCCATAGACTCAATAGCACCAAAATTTCGTTTTTTAACACAACTTTTTTCCTACTATCATGATCTGATTGTTTATGTTCACCTTTTCTTATATCAACTTTTTGGTTTTCTGACACTAAATATATGACCATCCAGGTTCGTGCCGACTGGGACTCTGTAAAAGTTGATGTCATGTACGAGGCTCTAAAGTGCAAGTTTTCAACGTACCCTAACCTGAACACCATGCTGCGCTCAACTGCAGGCTCTGTTCTGGTCGAAGCTTCTCCTCACGATCTCTTTTGGGGTGGAGGTAGGGAGGGTGAAGGCCTCAATCATTTGGGACGACTGCTGATGAAACTGAGATCAGAAATTATGGAAGAGACGTCGGTTGTAGGCGTGGAATGAGCCATAGTTTCAACTTAACAGCTTTATTATACGGACTTAAATGTCATGTATATCAACAACAATTCTTCTTGTACAACAGCATAAGCGGCACCTAAGAAGGTGATTGCATAAGAGAAATGATGCATCGGTAACTTATGGTCAGCATGCTCTCATAGAAATGAAGGAACAGAAAGATTCTTGTAGTCGCTCAAAAAAAATCTGTACTAGAGGGATTTTTGTATTTTTCATTCAAATTTGAAGTTGAGAATCATGAATGCACATTTCTTGTAGGAATGAACACATTGCGAGTAGACGTGCTTATATTCATCTACATCTGTTTATTTAACTTATTTTAAAGATGGGTCTCACATGAGAATTCTCTGATTGTAACGGCAACTAAATTTGGTCACAAGGAAGATGGCAACGACGTCCATTTTACTTATAGCAACATTTGTGACATCTAAAGATTCATTAATGATCAAGAAGAATGTTAACAGTGGCTCGCAACATTTGTGACATTGCAACCAACAGTTGTGGACCGGGAATGTTAACAGTGAGGCAGGTACCTAATACTTAGTATACAAGATTAAATGCTCAGTTTCTCTGAGTAAAAGTTGACCATGTGAAACATATGCATCAAGATGGGGAACATGTCGCTTCGTACAATACTTGGATAATGTTATATCATTTCTAAAGATTGTTGCTGACTTCATAGTAAACCAAGGGCCTGTTTGGATGCCCGGGAGCCCGAGGAAAGTGGGCTGAAAGTCCCACTTTTGTGGAAACTCGATTGAGTTTTAGTGTTTGGATGAAGAACAAAACTAGGTTGCAACTGTGTTTCTCTGACACAAAATCGTGTTTCTCTGACACAAAGGAGTTCCTATCCCCCCTCCCCCCCCCCCCCCCCCCCCCCCCCCCAAAAAAAAAAAAAAAATCTCTCCACATTTCACTTGCAACCAAAATGTGAGAGAGGTGGCTGTGAAAGTGGTGGAAAGAAGAGGGAAGGGCCAGATCTGACGCTCCTGCTCGACACGACAGCGCTCCGTCGTCGGTCGTCGACACCGGAGCTCCCCGCGAGCTGGACGACGCTGGGGACGGCGCCGCCGCCGCCGCCGGAGCTCCACGGTGACCGGGCTTTTGGCCTCGAGGGGGTGGAGGTGGTGGTCCGTGATGGTGGTCTTGTGGTGGTGATGGTGGTAGCAGTGGTGATGGTGGTCTTGTGCTGACGGTGGTAGCAATGGTGATGGTGATGGTGACGGTGGTAGCTTGATATCGTGTGGAGAGAGAAGAATGGATGTGGAGAAAGAAGACTCCAGAATGGGTGAGTGTGGAGAGAGAAGACTCCAGAATGGGTGTTCTCATTTGTTTTAGGCTTTTTCTAAGGGCACCTCTAAAGTTACTTGGGGCTAGCCCTTGTTGGATTATTCAATAATATGGGACCACATATGTAAAATTAATTGTGTTGGGCTATCTAAATAATTAAGCCAAATTAAAGTGGTCTATTTAGAAAATTGGCTTAAGGGTATAATTGTCATGAAAATAATGTGTAGATACCGGAGATAAATCTAATTTGATGAGGGACCAAATTAGAAATATCAAAACATATAAATATATGTATTCATTAGGGTTATGGTCCCCAACTTATACGGCCACCAAAAGAGAGGTTCTCTTTTTCTCTTCTGCATCCCGATCAACAGAAAGAGAGGGACAAAGGATTCGGGTTCTCTTTGTCATTAAGGGTCGTAGCAAGTTGGAAGATCGAACCCCATAAAAGGACGACCGCTTCAAGATCTATCAAGTCTAACAATGGATTCAGGTACGCTTCCGCAATTTATATTTGGTCTGCATCTCATGAATCAACATGCATAGTTTATAACAAGTGGTATCAGAGCCTCAATGTTTGATTCATGAGTTTGAAATTTTCGGATTCAATTTATCTTTGTTGGTATTCAATTTTGTCGAATTTGCTAGGTTATAATTTACCAAGAATAAAGTCTAAAGTAATATATGAAAAAGGTTGGTAAGATATGATAGTCATAATTTTTTATTCAACCGATCATCCGATCAAGGGGTCGGATGGGATAGTAGTTCTGAACCTATTGACTCCATTACCGGTCATTTGCTTTTAATTTTTTTTTTAATTATTATTGAAAAGTATCGTGCTTTCGCTGCTAGGTAAGGTAGCATGGATTGTTATGGAAAGAGCTCATTTTAGCATTATATATTTCTTGTTATAGCAAGGATACAATCATGTTGGGTTAAGTCTACAAAGTCAGTAGTGCTTGTGATTTAATATTTTATTGAAATATTGTGCTACTCTGGATTCGTTTAGTATTTATAATCGACTATGTGGAATAATCCAAACGGGATTGCTATTATTGAAATATGTCTCAAGTTTTGGTGGGTTGCAATGGTGTTTTTTTTTATTGGAATTCACCCAAGTATTAGAGAGAGTGCAGAATCGAGATGGATTTTTGTGATTCTCTCCTGGCTTTGGAGGTTCAGTTCTCTCCATAATTTTTGGAACTTTTTGGTGTAGATTTGGAAATTTTGGCTAAAATAAAAAAAATAATAAAAAAAAGAGACCCGACAAACGTTTGTGATCCATGAAAATTTCTTTGGATTGGATGAATGATTGTTGAGGCTCCCAATTCTATTGCGAGTATAGTCAAATTTTTTGACTTTTCCAAAACTACAGATATGCTTCTAATTCTTTTGAATTTGGCATCTTGTTGTTTATGGTAGTGGAATTATGAATTTTTGTTATAAGAAGATATATTTCCATATGTTCTTTTTGAAGCCAATATATGATGAAAGAGCATTTATTATTAGATATTTCATGTGCATCAATATAACAAAGCGATTTAATTCATGTTTTAAATCATGCAAAGGATTTACATGCTTATGATTATTTTATTTGAGTTGTAATCTTTTAAACGTGCATGTACATAAGGTTTTGGACATGATTCGGTTTTGTAAAATTTAGTCAACATTCAAATTTTTTGGTGCCTTTTGTGACTAGCAATAGTCGTCTAATATTCTAAATAGACCCATTGAAACAAGATGTCGCCAAAGTGACCTCTCTTGCGTAGATAGTCTATGAGGAATGTTGGATGTTTGTGTGTGTAAATTCATGCGAGTATTAGCTGGCCCAAAGAAAGGTTAATACTTGGCCGAATTGTACACATACTTGTGGTGATAAATGTGTGACAATTATAAGGTTTACATGTGAATAATAACCCGATCCAAAGATAGGCTTATTATTTGACATGACTTATTGTTAACGTTTGATCATTACACCAAGAATACCACTTGCAGTTAATATCACTGTCCAAAGACTTGATATTAATAATGTACTAGGTATCTTGAGATGGGGTTCACCATTATTTGAATTTGTTTGACTATATTTTACGCTTTGGCTATTTGTTAGAGCATGTTTGTGTTTTGTTGCTTTGTTCTCTTTACAGTTAATGTTGTTAAAATATCTGCCAATAAGATTTTAATTTTCATATTTAATGGGATAAACTTTAAGGGCAAAAAGAAATGAATACAATAGCTACTAAGGGTCCAGGTCAAAAGAAATAACGATATAAAACTAAGGGTTGTTCTTTTGTGATAAGACAGAACACATAAGGAAGAAATGTACAAAGTACCACGCATGGTGTATAAAGAAAAGTACATTTCTAAATTTGGTTTGTTCTGAGGTTAATTTAGATTTAGTACCTAAAAAAAAATACGTGGTGGTTAGATTCTGGTGCTACTACCCACACTAGTGGTTATAGACAAGGTTGTCTGAGCTACCGAAAGCCAATTGATGGTGAAAGATACATCTATGTGGGTGATGGCAAATCGGTAGAAGTGGAAGCAATATGACATTTTAGGTTATTTTTAGGAACCGATTATTATTTGGATTTGATACACTTTTATTGTACCGTCTTTTAGACAAAATTCGGTTTCAGTTTCCTTAATGGACAAATCTAGTTATCATTGTTCACTTGGAAATAATAAGTTTAGTCTATCTTTAAATTCAAATATTATTGGTAACGGCTCTCTTAAGGTTTATGATAACATATATTCATTTAAAACTATTGCATCTTACAATGAAACCTTGCAAGTGGAGTCATGTGGCACTAAATGCAAAATTAACAATAAATGTTTTTAGTCTCATTATGACATAAGCGATTAGGTCACATCTCTAGAAATAGAGTTGAACTATTTGTGTCTGATGAGATTTGGATTTTATTGACTTTATAGACTTTAATGTCTATATTAATGTGTAAAGGAAATACAGACCAAAGTTAAATTATAAACAGCTACTTTATTGGCTATGCTGACAGATCGAGGGGTTAATAATTATACGGTCCCACATAAATGATTTTTTTTTTTGAGACGAGAAGTGTAATATTCTTTTGAGGATATTGAGTTTGGGGAAGAAATAAAGTCAAAGACATTATCTTTGAGGAGGAATCGATTGTGATTCCTACTATCACTTTTGACGATGTGCAGGATTTTGTACCTGTCATTGATCAAGAAGTGAATTCGGAGCCTCAACAAGACAATGTCGAATTACCTCTACAAGTCGTTGTTGAGATACCTTGACAAGATAATGTAGCGGCACCCCCATTCAAGATAAGGTAATTATTTCTGAGGAACAAACTCAACAACCTCAAGAACCAGTAATGTTAAGATGGTTCACAAGAGAAAGGAGAAATATAATTTCGGATAATATTGTCATATTTTTCTAGGAACGTGAGAAAAACTATGGAATATTGGAAGATGATTCAATCATCTTCCGTCAGGCCATGGAAAGTTCCAACTCTTAAAAGTGGATTGAGGAAATAAATAAGGAGTATAAGTCTATGCAAGACAATAAAGTTTAGAAATTTATCACATTACCAAAAGATACGAACTTCATTGGTTGAAAATGGACATTTAAAACCAAGAAAGATTCGAAAGGATAATGTGGAGAGGTACAAAAAAACGTCTTGCAGCTAGTGACTTTACTCAAAAGTTAACGATTGGTTTTAAAGAGACTTTCTCTTCGGTATCTTTGAAAGACTCTTTTAAAACAATCACAGCACTTGTTGCACATTTTGATCTTGAGTTACATTAAATGGATGTCAAAATTGTGTTTCTCAATGGTAACATCGACGAAACAATTTATGGTACATGCAGAAAACTTTGTGTCGAAAGACCCAAAGAATATGGTTTGCAAATTGACAAAATCTATTCATGGACTCAAGCAGGATTCTCGTCGAAGGTACTTAAAGTTTTACCAGTGATTATCTCGTTTTGTTTTTGAGATAAACACTATTAAAGATTGTGTATATCACAATTTCAGTGGGAGTAAACAATTTTCTTTAGTTATATATGTTGATGATATACTGCTTGCCAAAAATGATATAGGTATATTGTATGACACTAAAAATTTCTACCAAATAACTTTCAGAAGAAATATCTTGGTGTCGTTGTTTTTGTATTAGGAATCCAGATATACCATGATCGTTCTCGGGATATTCTTGGATTATCATAAAAGATTTATATCAATAAAGTGCTTAAAAGATTTGGCATGTAGAAATGCAAACAATGTGACAACCCTTTCGTTAAAGGAGACAAGTTCAGTCTCAGTCAAGTGCCCTAAGATTAGCCTTAAAATTAAGAAAATACAATAGATTTTTCCTTCATGATCAGTTGTAGAAAGTCTAATGTATGCTCAAGTATGTACGCGTTAGGATATTGCGTATATATTCAGATGTTAGACAGATATTTTAAGCAAATATGGATGGATCATTGGGTAGCAGCCAAACTACTTAAGTAATTAATAGAGAACAAAGAATTATATGCTATTTGTAGGAGATCGGATAATTTTGGAGATCATAAGGTATTCCGACTCCAATTTTGCTGGATGCCAACACAGCAGGAGATCCACATTAGGTTATGTTGATTGGTGGAAATATATTTTAGATTAGTGTCAAACATGCACTCATAATGTCTTCTACCATGGCAACAAGGTTTATAACATGTTGTTAGGCATCTATTCAGGGAATATGGTTGCAAAATTTTGTCACAAGGCTGCACCTACAGTACGGTGTTGAAAGACCAAATAAATTATGATGTGACAATAAATCACCAGTACTGTATTCCAATAACAACAGAAACTTGTATAAGTCAAGGATATTGACATAAAGTTTCTAGTTGTGAAGGAAATAATTCAGAATGGTTAAAATGTCCATATAGCACATTAGAACAAACTCCATGTTAGCGGATCCGCTCACAAAAGTATTATCACCCAAGGTCTTTCATGAGCATACTGCTCATATGGGTGTTAATTAAGAATATGGCAATATAGTGAGAGTTTGTATTTTATGTAGTTGGGTGCTATTTGGTTTTGGACACATTTATGTATTAAAGTATTTTGGATATTAATTATCTAGTCAGATATTTGGAAAATTCAGTTCATTCTGTTTTCATTATGTTAAAGTATTTGATCTCACTAAAGTTAAGGAGGACCAGTTGGAAATAGACATGTATTGATCACATTGCGTGTAATTTTCATGCTACGCATCCATGATTGATCTATATCGTTTAGCTATATTGGTATATGTGACCATTGATGGTTTAGTTACGTTATATGTGACGAATGCCGCTTTGATCCTATGTTGATATGGTTAATGGACGAGATTGTCCGGATATACCCTAAGGATTAAGATAGCAATTTATGAGCTCACTAAGTTTAACACAATTATAAGGTTACATATGTGGCCCAGTGGGAGATTGTTGGATTATTCAATAATATGGGGCCACACATGTAAAATTAATTGTGTTGGGCTATCTAAATAATTAAGCCAAATTAAAGTGGTCTATTTAGAAAATTGGCTTAAGGGTATAATTGTCATAGAAATAATGTGTAGATGTCGGAGATAAATCTAATTTGATGAGGGGCCAAATTAGAAATATCAAAACATATAAATATATGTATTCATTAGGGATATGGTCCCCAACTTATACGGCCACCAAAAGAGAGGTTCTTTTTTTCTCTTCTGCATCCCGATCAACATAAAGAGAGGGACAAAGGATTCGGGTTCTCTTTGTCATTAAGGGTCGTAGCAAGTTGGAAGATCGAACCCCATAAAAGGATGACCGCTTTAAGATCCATCAAGCCTAGCAATGGATTCAGGTACGCTTCCGCAATTTATATTTGGTCTTCATCTCATGAATCAACATGCATAGTTTATAACAGCCCTTACTTGGAGGCAGTCCAAGAAGGTGGAACTTTTGCTAGAGGCTGCCCACAAGTTGCTTGGGACTAGCCCAAAAATTAGAGTTTTTTCCTCTTCTCTTTCCTCCTCCTCCTCCTTCCTCCTTCCTCCTCCTCCTCCTCCTCCTCCTCCTCCTTCCTGCAGCGACAGCACCACCACCACTACCAGCAGCCACCGCCGCCTCCTTCCTCCTCCTCCTCCTCCTTCCTCCAGCGGCGGCGCCACCACCACTACCAGCAGACCAAAAATTAGGATTTTTTCCTCTTCTCTTTCCTCCTCCTCCTCCTCCTTCCTCCTTCCTTCTCCTCCTCCTCCTTCCTCCAGCGGCAGCGCCACCACCCTACCAGCAGCCACCACCGCCCTCCTCCTTCCTCCAGCGACGGCGCCACTACCACTACCAGCAGCCACCGCCGCCTCCTTCCTCCGTCTCCCTCCGCATCCTCCGCCTCCCCAGGAACCTCTCCGAGGACTGCGACAAAGTTGGCAGTCCCACTTGCTGGAAAGAATTGGGCTAGTCCCAGTAAAAGTGGTAGTGCCCTTAGAAAAAGTCTTGTTTTATAGTATGAAAATTAATTATGGTAATAATTTAATTATGATAATTAGAAAATAATGGTAACTAATCTAATTTGTCTTCAATAATGATAATAATTAAAATGTGAAAAAGAGAATCTATTTAATAATGGTAATTATCATCATCATCATCATCATCATCATTATTATTATTAAATTATTATTATTATTATTATTATTATTATTATTATTACTTTAATTTGTCTTCAATAAAAATTTTACAAATATTTTTCTAACAATTTTGATTGTTAATTATTTTTTTCGTTTAATTATGGTAATTAATCTAATTATATTTTACCATATCTCTAACTCCAACATCCACTTTCAACCACCATCCAAACAACCGACCTTTTTTTTTCCCACTTTCAACAACCATCCAAACAACACTCTCATTTTTTTTCCACTTACAAGAGACAAAAAGTACTCTATCCAAGTACATTTTGAAAAGTGATACTTGCAGCAAGTAAATTGTAACTCATCATGATATAAGTGCTACTTTCACAAAATACCATAATCAAGTCTTATCCTCAAAACTTTCAAGCATAGAATTTCGTTATCAACTATACTAAAATATTCTTTCCATCTTTCGTCATAAGTTTTTCGCTCTCATAAACTTACTTCTACGTACTAACTTTATTACACTACCGATTGTAGACTGTTCCCAGATTTGACCCTTTGACTCCAACTACGGCCTCGTTTGGTTCGCGAAAAGGAAAGGAAATCAATTTCTTGTTCTTTTGCTTTCCTTGAAAAATTATAAGTGTCATCTATTTTACTCCCGTGTTTGGAGAGGACAAGAAAAATTAGAAAAAAAAAGTGAATTCCCTAGAGTGGAAAGTAAATTCTTGGTTGGATGAGAAAATCACTTTCTCTCTTATTTTTCTTCTCTATGGAAATTATTTTCCTTTCCTCATAATTTTATTTGACATCCAAAAATAGAAAATAAATGACTTTCCTTTCAAACCCATGATTCCACCAACCAGACGAGGCCTAGAAGCCTGTTTGGTTCCGAGTTATAACTTTGCTTTCTGAGTTATAACAGCAAAGTTGACATAAAACGTGTTTGGATTGTAACACTAGAAAAAATGATTTCAGAAACCAACATCCAAAACCTCTGTTTAAACTCTACTTTCCGGAAACAACTTTTAGCTCTTTTCCCAAACGTTTTTGTCAAACCTGCGGGCCCCACCCACCTAACCCACCCCCATCCCAACTATTTCTCTCTCTCTCTCTCTTTCTCTCTCTGGAGGGAGGAGCTCCTTCCTCTCCCTATCCCTCTCCTTCTCCCTCTGGGGTGGACTACGACGAGGAGCTCTCCTCTCCCTCTGGAGGTGGACGATGAGGAGGAGGAGGAGCACCTTCCTCTACGTGGACGACCATGAGGAGGAGGAGGTCCTCCAGCTTGTCGAGGACAAGGAGGAGCTCATCCGTCCCTTCCCGACACCGCCGTCGACGAGTTCTCCCTGGGAGGAGAGGAGGACCCCCATCACACCAACGGGTCACAACGGCGCGTCGGTGGCAGACGCGTTCGGCTCCGCGGCGTCGGTGCTCGGCCACCGCACCCCAAGCACGGCCAGCGCAGTTCGGTCCAACATCCGCAACATCTCTGCTGCCAGTTGTTGGCGAGGACGTCGGAGACGAGGTCCATGCTCGAGGACGACGACAAATGCGAGCACGACGACGACCGCTACGTCGAGTCCTCATCGTCGAGCCGGCGGCCGTGGAGGCCCTTCTCGTCATCGTCGAGCTCGAGCCTCGTCGACGTCCTCGAGCGCTGTGACAGAGGACAAGGAGTTAGGGAGGGGTGGACACAGAGTCGGGGAGGGGTGGACACATAGGACACAACAAAAAATTAATTTCAGAAAAAAAAAAATACCAAACAAAATTTTAAACTTTTTTTCATAAAATTATTTTTTTAGTTGAAAGTAACCAAACACAAACTCAGAATCTATACACCCAGAAAACTACTTTATAACATCTTCTCTTAAAACTGTTCTCAGAAAGAAATTTTAGAAAACATATCCAAACGTTATTCTCCTTGTTCATTGCTGAAAATTTGAGCCTTTAGATATCCCTTATCCTAACCATCTCCTTAAAATCTCTCTTGAGTTATCCAATTTAGGGTAAGCTTCCATCCCACCTTTAGATGATTCTCTTATCCTAATACCTTAAAATGTCTCGAGTTATCCAATTCAAGGTAGGAATCTCTAATAACATAATCATTGTTAGTATAAGTTCCCATCTCCTATCAGTTGGTGTTAACAAGTGTTTTATCATCAAGAATGAGATCCTAAGACCAACCATTCAAATATGCACCCAATGGAGGTTTCTATCTAACCCTATTTCTACGGTAGAAATCCTTTTTAGACAACTTCTCCCAAGAGTAATTTCTATCCCAATTTCTACCCTAAAAGTGTCATCAACAACTACAGATCTCTCAGCAAGAAGTCTAAGACTCTAAAGGTCTTAGCACCAAACTGTCACCTACTTCCGTCGAGAGACGCGGTAAGAGACATCATATACCATTGACCACCAGCAGTATAGATAGGAGCCTCATTGGCACTGACATGGTCCTACATTAGCAGAACAACAATTTGACCTTGCAAAAGTTGAGAATTAATAACGATCAACTTTTAGCAACCGGCAGCATATGCAACTAAGTAAGCGAAGTCTGAGAATCTTATGTGTATCAAGTAGACATAGCATATGCACTACTCATCCATCATAAATTAGGTGAATCAATATTGAGCATGAAAACTAACTAAATTCCATGGGATACAAGAAGATAAAAATGGTGTACAACATATCTCAATGACTTCTTACTAACTGGATTATACCCAAAACTGCATAGGTATACAGCTGCTCTGCCAAATACCTTCACACAACCCCCATCAGTCTCCTCTCTTCTTTTCCTTTTTCTTCTTGTCCTTTTTCTTGCTTGCGGTTTCAGTATCTTGATCCTTCTGGTCTTCTTCATCTTCAGTCTGCTTCCTCTTCTTCTTCTTCTTCTTCTTCTCCTCCTCTTTTTTGGCAGGCTCCTCCCCAGCTTCTTCCTCAGCAGCAATTTGATTCTGATTTTCTGATTCGGCCTTCTTTTTCTTCTTCCGCTTCCCTTCATCTATTTCCGCATCAGGAATCTGCTCCGTATCTTGTAACTCAACGCTCTCTGCCCCAACCTTCTTTTTCTTTTTCTTCCTCTTTTTCTCTCCATCATCATCAGCTCTTACTTCAGTCGGGGTCTCATCTGATGTCTGTGCTTCCTCATGCTTCCTCTTCTTTGGTGGCACTTCTTGTTCATCTGCCAGCTTCTCCGGAGTTGTTTCTGAGTTCTTCTTGAGTACTAGATCAGATGAAGGGTTGTAAGTCTGCAAAGGCAAAGAGCAAAAATAAATAAAACAAATACCAGTAAATTTAATAACCTCAAATCTCTCTTTTTAAAGCAACAACTTCAGTTATGTTATTACATCCATGGTCTCAAACCAATACCTTGGCAGCAGTAACAATAGCCCCGGCGCCTTTCTTCCTGTCTTTGTCATAAACCTCAATCTTGGGTTTACCCTTGGTTGATCCAGCAGCATGCCCCAATTCTCTGCCCTCGAGAACCCTTAGACGGGTTTCAAGCTATGCAAGAATATTTCTAGATCAATGGAAGTCAAAGGTTATAATGTAACAGAACACCGTTGTACATATATAATGTGTACCTTAGCCCGATGCTCGAGGCCCATAGAGTTGTCTAGGCCATCGCCAAGGGCATCACATCTAATGGCAAGTGCAGTTTTAGCAGCAAGAGACCGTGATATTTTCCCCTTCAGCTTGGGGCCTGCCTGTCCAACTAAGGATGCATGAAAAATAAGCCCATATTTTGGTGTAGCATGTTTCGTCTTGAGAGCTCTGAAGAGGGCCTGCATGCATAAGATGCAAAATGTATCATGGATACTAAGGTTCCTGAATCCTGAAGTATTACAAACTAAAAATTGCATCACACACACAAGGTCAAGACTCAAGAGAAGAAGTCACAGTATTACTTTTCATTGATATCTCAGCTAATTTGCTTTAAAAAAATACTGCCACCCAGATTGCACCTGCCAACTGAGTGACCAAACCTAGGCAAGTTCTGCTTATCGGATATCAAGCATATTCAATAATGGATATACTTTGAAATGTGTAAGTGATGCAACCTTATCGTGGACCTCAGCTATAGCCAACACATATGAAGTACAGACATTGATAGTTAAATACAATGTTCTAGATGCATCATATTGTACAAAGACAACATATAAAGGTTCTGCAGTCCTTGCTTGCTTATGGTCATTGGTTGCTCGCTTGTGGAAGGTTTTGGTCTAAAACTGAATGAAGCTTCTACTTTTACTAGTTATATATTTGTTCCTGGGTGCATAGTTTTGGATTTTTCCAATTCTTGAAGTGTCGACTCAATTTGAACCTAAGTAGAACCAGATTAACAGACTTCCAACTGTCTTTAGGAAAATTGATAACAGAAGACATCATGTCAACCTTTGGTCTATTAGGGTCTATTAGCAGCTTAAGAAGGGGATTGAAGCCGAAGTAGCAGGGGACCGGCCATTGTCAGATGCAGACGAGATTTGACTTCCTTTCAAGCCTACTGGCTAGGCAGCAGAGGGATACTTCTACACAGAAATGGGTCAATATTTACCAAAGCGATCTTTCAATAATGGACACCACGCCAGACTATCCTAACTGTAACCATGCCCTGTTCTCCAGAAACAATTTCTCGGAATATATCCTGGATAAAAACATGCCAGAAAGATGGGATGCACAGCTCCTGATGAAGGTAATTCCTAATCCAGGTGACAAAATGAAATACAAAAACGCCAAGGCATGTTACCTCAAATGCTCATAACAAGAACCCATGATAAAATAGATTACAAAACTATGTCGGAGAAAAGTACAGCAGCATAAAGACATCACTAAATAAATTCAACTATATAGAGTTACTTTCAGAGAAGAGTCCTCTTTGACTAATACATATCTAAGTTACATGATTTGGTTCTCCAGAGATGGAAGCTTAATAACCCAATGATTCCTAATAAAATGATAAATAACACAAGAGGTTGACAACATGTTATCAGAACCCAACAGAATATTTAAGAAGGCAGTCTTTGTAAGTTGAAGTCCAGCAAGGAATTACTAACATCTAAACAAAAAAAAGTTACTTAAACTCTCTTATGAAATCAACACAGGGCTCGAGATATTGATCGACTTTGTGAGAAATCCTTGTGGAGACTTGGGGGCTGTTTGGTTCACGGAAGTTGGCCAAGAACTTGGAGAAGTTGGAAAGCTTTGAAGGAGTTCTCCAAGTTCTCTTGTTTTGGGGGACAAGAATTTGGCCCAAATGGGCTTGTCCCCATGCACATACACCTTAAGTTGCCAAGTTCCACGCCAAAGATAAGGAACCTGAGCGCTTAATTGTAGAAAAAGCGAAAGTTGGGTCCCAACCAAGGTTGTAAAAGGCGCTAGGCGCTAGTTGGGCAGGCACCTAGGCGGCCACGGTTCCAAAAAAAATAAAAATTCAACCTACTGAAATTTGCCCCCAAAAAACATAAAACCCAATAACATGCATAGTCCGTAGAGTGGGGGGGCTACGTGGGCGCCTAGGCGGACATCGGGGGGGCGGGCATCAGGCGCCTAGGCCCTGCGTAGGCCGATTTGTAGAATACTGGTCCCAACATCCAAAAAAGTTTTATTTGGCTTCCAAGCTCAATTTTCCCACACCAAACAATAAGTTGAGAGGAAACAAGAAGTAGGCCATGGGACCCACCACATAGTTCCTTGAGTTCTTTGGCTCTTCAAGTTAGGTCAAAACAACACAGTCCTTTAAAGCTACCAAGTTCACTTGTGAAAAGGCTGCCATTATGAGTCTATGACCGCCCATTAAGTTTGGAGTTGAACAGTGTCAACCTGTATATTAAATTTGTCTCTACTTGAGGATGGGATAATCATATTATCTGTTCAGTTACATCTCTATTTGATACTGGCAAAAGTGGGAATATAGATGCTGATCATGCAAAATATTGATATATGATTCACACAAGTACATGCAATTCATGAATGTACTTTACATGTTAATATGTTATGCATGAAGGTTTTGCATAACATGTGAGTAGACCAAATGACGACTAAATGGAGAGTAACCCTATGATAGGAAATCTAGATGACTTAGCAGTGTACCTTCTCTGCACCAAGAATCTGAACAGTGCTTGAAGGTTGCTTCGACAGATTCAACAAACTACCGCCATGAGCAATAAGACGTGCACCAACAAGTTCCCCAACAAGAGCAGTCAAATTTGGTGCAATGGTATTCATTCTGCTCCGCAGGTAGTCATACAGCTGAGCCCTATACTCCGAAAGTGATAGAACTTGGTCACACAGCTCTTTAATGTTTATTAAGTCTAGTTCACTAACTTCGGTTCCCATGGATATAACCGCTGCTGCTTTCAACTCTTCCTCAACCTCTTCCGAAAGAACCTGTTTGCAGAAAGAAAGTATATGTGTAAAGTCCCATTAACATATAATACATCTTGTTTTAAAGTAGTAAAGTTGACAATGACATGCCTCGGAAAAATCCAGGTCTACTGCATTCACCCGATCACCCATCAGCTTCACAGCCTTCGCATACTGGATATTATCCTGAACAATTTTAGCAAGCTCTGGAAAATGCCACCCATACCATTCACGGACTCTCATGGCATACGTGTTGAGCTCCTTGTCAAGATCATCTAACAAGCCAATGGCTTGAATAATCATAGTATCGACCTGCAGAGTGCAAGGTAAAACTAGTTAAAGCCCTACTTAAGCGGAAATTTGTGAACTTATAGAACATGCTACACACAAGATAAGAATTTAAGGTAATAAACCAGAAATCACAACAAGTTCACCGCAAAGGGGAAAAAAAAAAAGGCATCCTATTGCCAAATACCCGGCCTGGGAGCCCTTTCGCCTAGCCATACACATCCAACCCCACTACATGAGAGGCTGTTTTCATGACTCAAACCGGCATCCTTCGGGATGAAACCTTATTGTCGTGCCAAGTGACCCTCTCATCAACAAAGAAAATTAACCATAATATTTTGTACACCGAGACCGTATAATCGAAGACATAAAGCAAGATTAAGATTATTATGGCATGCCCAATAGACTATTAATCTGATTAAGATCTACAAAAGGAAACTAGATTCACCTTGTCCGGGCTGAACTTTAACTTGTATCTAGACAAGCTGTGCGACAAACCCAAGCTCATCGGTGCCAGATCTTGAACAGCTAGACCAGAAATGAGCTCCGTCAGCTGGCTTCTCAATCCCCTCATCAACTCCATAATGGCATTAGTATGAAGACAATCTATTTTCTAATTCAAAAAACACATGTATCACACCAATACACGACAAATCAACTCATAAAACCATCTGAATATGATCAACTCGCTTACGAGCTTTTCTTTGATCGCGTTTCCGAGCTTGGAATCCGCAACGGCCAAGGTTTCGCCACCGCAGTGCTCGCGCAGAAACTTACGGAGCCCCTTGCTGGGCTTGCTATCGATAAGCAACGTCGCGGAGGACAAAGCTTCCGATGTGTTGTCAAATTTACTGAAAGCTTTCAACTTTACCATCTGATCAAGATAAAATGTCAATTAAAACATCCGAAATGAAGATCAAGTTGAAAAAAAAAATGAAGCTTTTTTTTTATGAAGTCAACCTTTCGAGCCGACTCCGTTGTTGAGAACTCCTTGAACAAATCCTCTGCTTTGGAGAGTTTGCCTTCATCGAGAACTTTGAAGAGGGCGAACCCAGCCGGGGTTTCAAAAAGCACCAACATTGCTTACGGTTCTCGAAACCCTAACAATCTGAACGCCAAAAAGAGAGGAATACCTCAATCAATGTAAAAAACAATTTTCATAAACATCCATATTAAAAAGTTCTAGCTTTTTGGGAAATTAGGGTTAGTGTTTGGGATTCTAAAAAACCACTAAGGGGATCAAATCAATGCAAGGATTTCCATTTTCCTTTTTATGTAGACAAATTACTCGTGGCCATCAAGAACCAAAAGCGTTACATTTTTTTTTTCCGAGAGATGGTTAAAGTTAGGGTTTCACCTTTTGGTTTCGGCGGAAGAGAAGGAGGAGGCGCTGAGAAGGAGAGGAAGGGGTTTTTGAGGGGTTTAGGGCTCCTAAATGGTCGGCTTCGGGTCGGATTTATGTTATATATCCAGATCCGAATGCTATAAAAATTGTTTTTTTCTAAGGGCACTACCAAGTTTACTTGGGGGCAGCCCAATTTTTTTGCAAATATTACAAATTTGCCATCAATTTTTTTTTACTTGGGACAACCCAACAATCTATTCTACTATATAATAGAAAAACTTAGTTAGTGAAACTTTTGAATTCCAAAAATACCCTTACATACTTATACTAATCTATTCTACTATATAATAGGAAAACTTAGATGGTGAAACTTTTGAATTCCAAAAATACCCTTACATAAATAGTTCATTAATTTTAATAAGGACATCTTAGTAATTAGGAAGACTACCATTTGGTCTTCCTAAAGAGTCTTCCTAAACTAATTAAGAAATGTTAAAATACGTGCAAGGCACGTGCACATATGCTAGTAGGTATAAAAGATAACTTTTCTAATTTTTTTTCCTCTCCCTCCCTCTACTATTTTCCTCACTCCCTCAACTCTTTTCTTCTCTCCCTCTACTTTTTTCTTCTCTCCCAACATTTCTAGGTCATAGAATTAAGCTATAGTCCAAAAAAATTTACCAAATTTTTATTCCTTTTCTTTCCGAGAATAATCCCCATAAAAATTCTCCTATCTCAATCATGTTTGGCACAAATTTTTCCCCAAATTTCAATCAGCTACCAAAAAATGTTTCCACTCATACTCAAAATCAGAAAACATAAACATAAATATTAGGTTTAGAATCATTATAGGGTTCATGAATGAATTTTTCGAACATGGTAATTCTCACATATTTTTTGAAACCCTAACCCTAGAACACGACAAATCGTTGTGGTCGTTCGACTGCTACAGTTTCAAATAGGACTGCAAGGAGCCTGGCAGTCCTACATTAGTGTAGGACTGCCAGGATGCTGGCAGTCCTAATTGAAATTCTCTGTTATGAGAGTTTTAAATACAAACTCTCCTCACAGAGAGTTTAAATTAGGACTGCCACACCCCTGGCAGTCCTACACTAAAGGAGGACTGTCAGGGTGCTGGCAGTTCTAATTGAAACTTGTCATTCTCCGTGTAATTTAGCACGGAGAATGGCTATCTGATCCAGTATTAGGACTGCCACCCCCGGCAGTCCTACATTGAACTAGGACTGCCAGGGTGCTGGCAGTCCTATTTGTAAGTCATTGAATTAATATTTGTTTGTGATTCTAAAATTTCGACAAAAAGTGCTAAAACGGAGGTCCAAACATTATTTTTTTGCGATTCTAAAATTCCGGAAGGCCGTCTAACGATGAAGCTATTAATCTCAGCCTCCTCAAAGATACGCTCATTTTGCGACAAATCGGACCTCGTTTCGACCTCCCAGTCAAAAGTTATGGCCCTCCAAAGTTTCAACTGACCATAAAATACACCGGAATGACCATTCTCCGTGTTAAAACTGAGAATGGCTATTCCCAGTATTAAAACGTAGGTGAATGACCATTCTTCGTGTTAATTTATACGGGGAGAATGACCATTCTCCGTGCTCCGTGCTAAATTACAGAGACTTACAAATAGGACTGCCACCCCCCTGGCAGTCCTACATTAAATTAGGACTGCCAGGGTGCTGGCAGTCCTAATTCAATGTAGGACTGCTAGGGGGGTGGCAGTCCTGATACTGGATCAGATAGCCATTCTCCGTGCTAAATTACACGGAGAATGGACATTCTTCGTGCTAAATTACACGGAGAATGGCCATTCTCCGTGCTAAATTAAGACGGAGCTCCTCACAGAGTTTGATAAGTAGGACTGCCACCCCCCTGGCAGTCCTATACTGAAGTAGGACTGCCAGGGTGCTGGCAGTCCTATACTGAAGTAGGACTGCCAGGGTGCTGGCAGTCCTAACTCAAACTTACTGTTGCAGCAAGTTTCAGTCAGGACTGCCAGCACCCTGGCAGTCCTACTTTAGTGTAGGACTGCCATGGGGCTGGCAGTCCTACTTATCATACTCTGTGAAAGAGTTTTCAGTTGAGGAGCTCCTCACAGAGTTTGATAAGTAGGACTGCCACCCTGTCATGTCCCGCTCCCGTAGGAGCGATCGTCCTCGCTAAGGCGTGATGCCGCACGAGCCTAGATTGCGCTCGTGCAAGGCAAGTTCCATAACGGCCGATTACAGCGGCGGCGACGAGGTCGTCGCACAGAAGTCCCAAGCAGAAACATTGAATATGCAGCAGAAATTAGAACAAGCACACATGAACACAAGTCATTCAAAAAGAAACTCTTTTGTTGATATTGAATACAAGATTACATTTGTGGGCGCAAGGCCAAATTACAAGTCTCTCGTGCTCACTTTTCTCTTATTTTACAATTCACTCTGCTCTCTCTCATCTCTCGATACAATGCTTGAATCCAGCGGAAGCTTCGGAAGGCGATGTGCGTTCGTAGCTTTTATATTAGCCTACTTGTGCAAGTTGAAAACAAGCGAGTTATTAAGTGAAGGCTAAGATGAAGCGAGTTCACCGAAACTCCCCCACCTGAGCGAGGAGTCGCCTCGGACGAGCAAGCCTTCGAGCAGCCGTTGCAAGGCTAAGTTCCAACGCCGACTGTTTCGATTCCTCCGATTGACTTTGCGGGACGGGGCACTACAACATACACCACTCAGAACAAGTCTCGTCCTCGAGACTTTCCTGGAGGCAAGCCATCCAACCATTTCTATGGCCAAGACTTAATCGTATACACTCCGCCTATGCGTTCCTTCGATTCCGAGCCACGTTCGTACTATTATCATTCTTTTCGTTAACATGGTTTCACGATCTCGACACACTCCCATCTTTCAAGTCTTGTTTGAACTCATTGTATCACTTGGCTGGATCGTGCACGCATTCCAAGCGTCTCCAAAATACATGCATTCAGCCAAGCCGTATGATAGAGAATTTGTCATTCTCACTCGAGTCGCCTCGTGCACATACCCAGGCGTAGTGCCCCGTCCCGCAAAGTCAATCGGAGGAATCGAAATGCCGACGGTGTTGGAACTTAGCCTTGTAACGGCTGCTCGAAGGCTTGCTCGTCCGAGGCGACTCCTCGCTCAGGTGGGGGAGTTTCGGTGAACTCGCTTCATCTTAGCCTTCACTTAATAACTCGCTTGTTTTCAACTTGCACAAGTAGGCTAATCTAAAAGCTACGAACGCACATCGCCTTCCGAAGCTTCCGCTGGATTCAAGCATTGTATCGAGAGATGAGAGAGAGCAGAGTGAATTGTAAAATGAGAGAAAAGTGAGCACGAGAGACTTGTAATTTGGCCTTGCGCCCACAAATGTAATCTTGTATTCAATATCAACAAAAGAGTTTCTTTTTGAATGACTTGTGTTCATGTGTGCTTGTTCTAATTTCCGCTGCATATTCAATGTTTCTGCTTGGGACTTCTGTGCGACGATCTCGTCGCCGTCGCTGTAATCGGCCGTTATGGAACCTGTCTTGCACGAGCGCAATCTAGGCTCGTGCGGCATCACGCCTTAGCAAGGACGATCGCTCCTACGGGAGCGGGGCGTGACACACCCCCAGGCAGTCCTATACTGAAGTAGGACTGCCAGGGTGCTGGCAGTCCTAACTCAAACTTACTGTTGCAGCAAGTTTCAGTCAGGACTGTCAGCACCCTGACAGTCCTACTTTAGTGTAGGACTGCCAAGTGGGTGGCAGTCCTGATACTGATACTCTGTACATAAAAAACAATAATCACAAGTATATAAACAACAATAATTCATCACAACTACATAAATATTCCATATCCAACTTAAGATTCATCACAATAATTCATCACAATAATCCAACTACAATAATTCATCACAACTACAATAATTCATCACAACTACTTAAGTTTCAAACATTCCACATCCAAATTAAGTTTCAAACAAGTACATAACTATTCCACATCCAACTTAAGTTTGAAACAAGAAAAATATCCAGATCCAACTATATATCATGCCGGGCCTTTGAACGAGACTCCCTATTGTTCATGAAGGGAAAGTCGACCACGTCGTCGATGCGATCAAGCTTGTTGGCGACCGCGACACTAGTGTCACTTTGGCAACCTCTCCGAGCTTCGAAAATTGTTATCGGACGCTCGAGAGGACGTTCCGCACGTTCCTTCCGCTTTGACGCGGTGGACCGTATTCTTTTGTTAGCGGCCGGTGGACTGCATGACAATATACAGTTATTAAATGATAGAAACAGCATGCATTATCCAGCCCCATATGTCATAACAGTAGGACTGCCAGGTCTGTGGCAGTCCTAATGAAAATCAGGACTGCCACAGTCCTGGCAGTCCTCTTTCACAAGAGGACTGCCAGGACTCTGGCAGTCCTGATTTTCAGTAGGACTGCCACAGGCCTGGCAGTCCTACTGTTATGAGACCCGAACTGCCACAACGATATGCTAGTTTGTCGTGTTCTAGGGTTAGGGTTTCAACATAAAATATGGGTTTCTTGTGTTTGAAAATTAGAGAAGAGAACGTGAAAGAAATTCTAAACCTATTTTATCAAAACTTTTTCAAGAATTAAAAATATTCTAGGGTTTCGAATAGAATGTACAAAATTCTCGAATAAATTAGGGAAGAACGTACCTGGATTTCGGTTGCTTGAACTTGTGTGTCATCTCTTTGAGAAGGTTGTGGAAGAAATCTTGGTGGAGGAATTGGGAGTAGAGTGGTGGAGAAGAAGAAATTAGGGTTTTAGGAGAGGGAGAGGGAGAGAGCTCTTTTTTTCTTCTTGAGGAGAGAGAGTGTAGAATGAAAATAAAAGTGAAATGAAGGGTTTGGGGGGTTGGGCTGCCCCCTAGCAAATTTTGGGTACCCCCTAGCAAATTCTCCACCTTCTTGGGCTGCCTCCAAGTAAGTGATGCCCCGTAGCAATTTTGGTAGTGCCCTTAAAAAAAACCTAAAAATTTTGGACATGGATTAGAGTTTTGACTTGTGATCAAGTTCGAATCCAAATTCACATGACTTCACCATTATGTCACGTACTGATTTCGTAGTGAACATGATATTGTGTAAGTCTAAATTATACTTGTACAAGGTAAGAAAAAAACATGCCAATAAATCAACTCAGAAACAAAATTGTTACAGCGAAAAATAAACAAAAAATTAATAGAAGAAAAAAAGATGTATGAGAATTATTTTTTTATTGATAATTTCTAGCGGAATTACAACGGCTCTTAGGCAAAAGAACAACTCGACTGCAGACAATAGATATTATAATATGAATAGTGCGACATGACTTACAACTCGCAAATACAATAGATTTGTTGTAAAATGAGAGAGAATAAGAAGAAATTGGTAGCAAAAAATCTGTACGTAGCTTTTCTTATTGATAACATATATATAGAGGAAATGAGATAGAGGTTGTTGTGAGTACGGATAAGGGCATTCATATTTGGATTTATCCAAATCACAACACTTTTTCTTGGATGTATGCTTTAATTATTGTCTCGTTAAAAACTTTTCTAAAGAAAAATTCTTTGGAAAAAATCCATAGAAAATAAAAGAGTACAATAATATTATTCAGGAATATGAATATTCAGGAATCAAAGTGGGTGCGACTTACACTGCCTCGTTAAAAAACTTTTCGAAGAAAAAATCCAGTAGAAAAAATCTCAACGAAAAAAAGAGAGTACAATGCGCAAAGACATGCTTCAAGATGTCTTTGTTAGCATCTTCACAATGCTTGGATCTACAGGATGCTCCCCCTCAAAAATATTACATTCTTGTTCTCACATCAATTCAAAATGAAAAATCAACCACCAATACAATTTAAATATTACATTTCACCCCAACACTTTATTTGTCTATATATTTATACTCATATCCTTTAAAAGAGGTTGCAGGCATTATTTGTAATTCCTGAAAGCTCGCAACTCCTCCTGATATACTGAAATGTTGAAAACATAGCCATGCATCCTCTGTTTGCTTTGATGAAATTGTCGCAGTGATTTGATTTATTCTCTCTAAAATATCTGTAACATTATTTATAAAATATACATTGTTTGTGATATCCCCTTAATGAGTATCAGATAAATACCATTCATCTGTATATCTCATTAGTTCAAAACATTCATCAAGAATAATTTATGTACCTAATATTATTCTAAAATATTGTGTTGAGTGAATGACAATAAAATTTTTTATATACTTTAGATATGGTACTTCATGACCGAGAACATGTTCCTTTGATTGTAAAAGATCCTATTGACCTGACTATTATAGGTGTATCATTCATATTAAATCTCTACATGATATTTTCTCTACAGGAGATTTATAGCAGATCTCTTCTAGAGATTCATCTTTTTTTGAGATTACATGAGATCTCTTTTGGAGATTTCTCTCTTCTGGAGATTCCTCTCTCTTCTGGAGATTTTCGATCTCTTCGGGAGATCTTTTCTTCGAGAGAAAGAGTTCTTCTCTTCAAGAGATACTCTATAGAAGAACATTTTGATGAATCTGTTCAAAAATTTCTTCATAAACTCAATGAGCCTATCATATTCTTCTGAATGGTTTATTCTATATATGGCTCATTTGTAGATCCTTCAGGAATAACATGGTAATATTAAATCCTTCTAAGGATATACCTGAAAATTTTAAATCATCGACCTTCGAGGGTATATCTTATCGTCTAGGTTGTCCTGATCGGAGAATATATTTATTTATATTCATATTCATGATCATTTCATGAATCCTTGAGCTAACATTGCTTTTATACATTTGGATTTCTATTGTTACAAACATCCATTCAAAATCTACCGGATTTATTCCTTTTTTATTATGTACTGTAGGACCGAACACTCCACGTCTTGTGAGATATATCACATCTTTCCATTAGATTATTCGTGGTTTGAGTGTTATCTTTTAATTTTATCACCATTTTTATTCTTATTTGATAATGTCATTTATGACAAACTTTTTAATTCCAAAATTTTCTTAACTATGTAAAAAACATAGATTTCATGGGTATCGGTACCTTTTTCTCAGTCTCTTCTGCAATCAGAGGTATATCATCTACCAGATCGATATACTTTGAGAATTTGATCTTTGATTCATGACATCTTCCGAACCGTTATGAACTTTTTCTCTACATGAGATGCTTCTTCGGGAGCATTATGGTGTGTTATATTATTCGGAATCTTCTTCTGGAGAGCTGAATCTTTAGAACCTTTAGTATTATTTGGCCTATTCTTCTGGAGAGCTGAATATTTAAAACCTTTAGGTCTTATGCGTTCTTACAAAAGAACTTATTTAGTTGCTACCTTTATTTGGTTCTTTTGATACTTCTATTAAAAAATAAATTTATAATCGGTATAGCTATTTATGCAGCATAATTAAAAACATCGATTAAGCACCTAATATTTTATTTACAGTAAAAATATATGATAATTTCTCCTAATTTAGTCAAGATTAGATAAAGTAGAAATATGTCATGATACGTTTTTTCTGGAATGATGCTTTAGAACGTTCTTTGAGAACGATGATGCAAGACATTCTTCTAGAATGATGCTTTACGACGTTCTTCTAGAGCGATAATTCACGACGTTCTTCTATAACGATAATTTATCTTCTTCATATCTTCCCCTAACGGCGAAAATTATCTTATTAACGTGACAGATCACAAAAAATATTTTATCACAAAAATATCTCATGTCTAGAAGATTTAATAATCTAAGGAGATAATCATAATAATTCACAAAACATAAATGCCAATATTACAGTTTTAAATAATTTTAACATAAGTCATCTAATACAGTTCAAAGCTGTTTTACTAGTTATTCAGGTACAATATTCGTGATTGATAGTTTAGAAATAAACTTATATTTGAGATCAATAATATATGATGCAATTTGGTAAGAGATTATCACACAAATTAATATTGATAATTCTCATCATCATTGTTTTTGATGTCTTGTCGATAATGTCACAATTTAAAATTTAAAGGATCATTCGGTTTCTGGCTCACAATGGACCCTTAAGATTTAGCTTCTAGCTCATGATATAGGATTGAGTTTCTGGCTCTTGATAGTATGTGACTTGACATCCTTAATGTGAGTGATGTATATCTCTACTGAATAGTTGGAGAATCTATCTAGACGAATTTCTGGTTCTCTTAGACGAACTCTGGTTCTCTTAGACGAACTTCTGGTTCTCTTAGACGAGTGGTTACACAAAAATATTTCTTATTTCACTTACTCAAAGTTTACCTAATTTTCTTATATCCTTAAAACTCAGTAAAATTCTTCTGAAATTATAAGAGTATGACACATTATGTATCTGTTAGGTAAAATATGATTTATCAGAGCCTTTAATTAATGTGAGCAAGACCAGCTATCGTGGATACTACATTTGATCTAGTATTCTTATCCTATTTATCAGTCATGCATAAGATCTCTCTATCTCATTTTTCTATGGATTCTAGTTTCTAGATATGACAATATCATATTAATAGTTGCAAATAGAGATATTATTAATTAATAATAATAATTCTATATATAGAACTTTGGGTCTATGATAGTTGGTAGGACAAGCAGACATCCGTAGTCACCCTACGAATTGGACAAAATTATGGTACAAACCTTTAAAAATATGCAACTATGAAATACCAACATTCTGGTTGGTGATTTTACTTTTGGCATTTCGAGGATGAGCAACCCGCAACCTACAAAAGTTAGTTCGGGTGCGACTGATTTTACTCGGGCATGCAGGACAACACCTGTCATGCATGCACCCATTTCAAGTGGTACAAAACTCAAGCAACTAATTTATATCTTCATGTTAACTCATATGTGAGCATGCAATTTGTATCTATTTACAAATAAAACCATGAAAAAATGACCTAAATATGTATGACTAAGCATTGATTTTGTTTCTTGCTATAAATAAATAAAAGAACTTTGGCAAGCTGATCAATAATATATGGCCTAGATTCACCAAGAATGTTTAGTGACAATTATTGGAAGAATACGAAACAGTTACAGTAGGTAAGTCCAACGTGGTTTCAATTAACTATCATATATATGCTTAGATATGATTGCCGGTGTTTGAGGACACACCTGCTGGGTATTGGAAAATGTAAGATCAATTTTAAAACAAAAACTAATTACACCATTATATCTCATTAGAAACTATCTTGAGAGCAACAAACTAATCCTTGTAGAAGCATGGAATTTCACAACCAGAAAGACCATGCGCCAGACATTACATGCGCCAGAACTCAAACAGCAAAGTCAATAGCCAATAGACATTTGAAGAAGGACTTTTTATTTATATATAAAAGTCTATTACATGTCTAGAAAAGGTTGTACAAAGGAGAATTTCTACAAAGGAAAGATCCTAAGTCTACAGCCAGCGGCCACCATGCGCCTTCAGATAGGCGCAGCAGTCACCATGCGCCTCTAGATAGGCGCAGCAGTCACCATGCGCTGCCAGTTAAGCGCAGCAGATACCATGCGCCTCCAACCAGGCGCATCCCACCATCTCTTCAGCAGCTCAGTTATGTGCATCCAGCTCAGTTATGTGCATCCCTTCAGCAGCCAAGTTATGTGCCACTCTTCCAACCAGGCTCACCTGGCCGAGCAGGAGCCCAGTTATGTGCCGCTCTTCCAGCCAGGCTCACCTGATAAGTGCTTCGATTACACAAAGTATTTAACCCTCTGGCTAGAACCAAGGAAGAGAAGAGCACCGCAAATCTGTGGCCAGGAGAGGCTTCGAAAGAGCCTCCAAAGGCCAAGGAAGACCGTGATCGAAATACGGCTAAAGGAGCAGCTTTCAGAGTGGGCGACACCCACTTTGAAGGAAGAGAGAGCCTAGCACCGCCATTCCGATCTACGGCTCTTCCGGAACAACGGAGACGAGGTCCGAGCATCCCTATCTTTGGATGCAACAGGCACCTTCCGCCTGCCTCAGAAGCCCTCGACTCCGTCTTTTGGATGTAACAGTCACCTTCAGGAGCATTAACGACGACATGGCGTCTCATCTTCACCCTCGGGAGCACTTCGTCAACAGAATGCACCCGAGAACCCGAGTTCATATTGGAAAGACGTGAGGGAATGAGAGGCCAACCTTCTCTCCATGCCACTATTTATAGGCCGGGCAGATCAAACCCATGCGCCAAGTGGATGGCTCTCCGAATTCCGTGCAATGAACTCACATTAAATGGATAAACCAGACGCCTCGACTTCAGCCAAACGGCTATTAAGAGCACTCGAGAAGCGAAACAGCCGCATCATCAAAGACGTGTCGGATGCGCCGGCTGGACAGCGCATCACACCTCTACAAACATCAAACAGATGTGCCCTGTACCGAGCGCATCACAGGAGATGCGCCCCCATACGTTCCCATATGCCTAGTGGAACGTCAACCAACGCGCCCACTCAGCTGTCCATCGAATGTCACCAACATTAAATGCTGAACTGACAGAGTTGGCAGCACGCCTTCCCAAGTCTGAACGGCTGACAGCTTTTGCAGAAAACGAAGTGTCCACAACGTCAGCATCATCATGACTCTATCCCGACGGCTACTGCCACGTGGCCACTCGACCACCCGCATGCGCCTCCACGGCCATGCGCCCAAACCTGCATGCGCCTCAAAAGTCATGCGCCTCAGACCCTTCACTGATCCCTAAAGACAGAAGAAGAGTCTCCAGTTGAAGCTTTGCATGCGCCTCAAAAGCCATGCGCCCCAGACTGATCTCTGATCCCGAAAGACAGAAGGAAAGTCGCTCGCATGCGCCTCAAAAGCCATACGCCCAGAACGGCTCGTGACTCCTAAAGGTCATGAGCCAAAATCTCATCATGCGCCCAATCCAAGGCGCATCCCACCAAATCATCCCCCCCACCAAATCAGAGATCTCCGAGCCATGGGTCGACGACACGTGTCCTTTGACTCAACTCATCCAAGATCTTAGCAACAGAAAGATCTTCTCCTCTGCTACGTACCGGCTCACAACAGCAGTATGAAGAATTCAACCCCGCGAGTAGGGCGCATCATCCATGTGCCTTCATCAGCAATCTCCATGTGGCGTCCCCACGCACCGGCGCATCCTACATTTGTGCGCATGAACAGTCAACCTGCCCTGCTATAAATGAAGGGACCATTTCCTTCCTACACACACAGGGAGAGAGAGAGACATATACGAACAATCCAGACAGATATCACCAGAGAGACAGATACAGACACTCAACGTCTTCCTCCTCTCAGCCAGCTCCAGCACCCAGAGCAATCTACACCTTCAGAAGACCGATAACCGTCGTCAGCCCGTCAACGGAGTCAACGCATTACCACTCGCTCTATTGGCACTTAGGACCCAGATTAAACAAAAGTGTACTCCTAGGACTACATCTAAGTCCTATATTGTAACACTGTTCTATTTGTATTAAGATTTGCAATCAAACGATTTTAATGGCAAACAAGCTGGCGACTCTGCTGGGGACTTCTTTCTTCTCTTCCGAGAAAGTCATGTCACAGGCCGACGACGTGAAGGTGGGCTCCTCCCACAAGACGCTGGTTGTGCGCCTCAATCAACAGGCGTACGAGGAGTTCATTTCTGAAGGAAGCGTGAGTCCTTCGAAGCGGCTGCCGAAGCCGAAGAAGACCCGCCGTGTCTGGGTGCGCAAGGTCGACGCCTCGGGCACCACCACTGAAAGGGATGCGCCAATCCAGCCCTCCCTTCCTGCTGACGTTCTCAGCAACCAAGGTGCGCCCGCGGATGCAGCGCATCTCTCGGGGAAACGTGCGGCTGACCACGTTCCCCAGCCATCTCCCTCTCAGGCGAAGAAGATGCGTCGACGGAGCAGGGGTGCAGCCAAAGCCCCGCGCATCACCTCTGATGCGCCACAAAAAGTCTCTGTCTTTGACAGACTCACTCGCTGTAATGGCAAGGAGAATTTGGATGCTGAGTACTATGCGCCCCAGCGGGCTAGTACAAAGAAATCCAATGCGGCACGGGCCATGCACCACAAGCGTGCTATGCCAGCAGCAGGCCAGAGGCACGTGCTTACAATCACGCGCGCTGCCGATGGCAAGCTGTACAAGGTCGACGCAGGTGCTTCGGTACCAAAGACGAGTCGATCTTCAAAGTCCTCATCTCACTTGGGCGCATCTACTGCGTGCATAACCAAGTTGAGTGCGGCAAATTCAGTGGTCTTGAACTCCCGTGCCTCCTCTGGTTGTGCGTTTGAGGTCCGTTCAAGTCACTTCAAATGTTGTTGTTCCCCACTACTGATCATGATGCCTGCTTGGTATTAGATCAGGGGGCGCAGCACTTACCTGTCCGCCCCGGCGTTTGGCCTTGCCATACGCCTGAAGGGGGTGTGAAGGTAGCACTCTCCTCCAACGACCTGCGTAATGTGATCACTCACAAGCGCCGGTCAGGAGAGTCGACCAACAAGCACAATGAGCCTCCCACGGGGCATACTTGTGCGGTGGTCACTATCAACTGCTGTGGCAAGACGACAGTACCACCAAGGCAGTCAGTCTTCCAGCGACTGCAGTCATCGACACCCCTCCGACATCGCCTTGGGAAGAAGGTGTCAACAGAAGAGGAGCCAAGAGTTGCTTCATGCAACGTGGTCTCCAACTCCTCATCTCTCCGGAAGGCGACCGACAATTCCTCGTCCAAAAGCCAATCAAGGAGAACCAAGGCAGCAGTCTCGACCTCTGGGGTGTTCGAAGGCACTCGGTCGAAGAAGAAGTTCTTGGAGGAAGCTGGGGGTAGTCAGACCCTTGTTGAGCTTCCTTCCGAAGACGAAGATGTCCAAAGCACAGCTGCGACGGATCTTCATCTTCGAGGCGAAGTCAGCCTTCCAGAAGCACCTCGAAACGAGGATGTCCCCCAGGACACAGCTGGAGATAGAGACGAAGAGGCCCTTCAAGACGGAGCTGAGGACAATCAGGCCCTGGCAGATGCGCCCGTCGAGAATGACCTCCAGAATGTGGCTGGAGGTGGCCAAGGAGAGGTGACTCTCCCACATGAAAGTGAGGCCGAGAGCGAAGCCTCAACCAATCCATCCACTCCTGGCCGTGTCAGGACAGTATACATGGCTGGGGATGATGCCGAGTCTGATGCGCCACCGCAGGACATTGTTCAGCGCATAGACTCATTAGAAGGAGGACTCAAAACCCTCTCCGCCTCTATGCAAGCACTGACTCAAGCAGTGTTTGATATTCGGTCGGCCTTGACCAGAACACCTTCAACCGGTCCCGACCCAGGAGTTAATGGGGAGTCGAGTGTACCCCTTCAACGGGCACCTTCCGACACAGAAGCACCTCGGACGTCGGAACCCTCAAACGCTCCACTCCAGATAGTGCCACCTTTCCCGACTCCTAGCTCCACGGAGGATGTGGTCGAAATGATCAAGGACCTGCGGGAGCGCTTTGAGTCCAAAAACAGGCAAAAGGAGCGCCAGAAGATGGACATTCCCCAGCCTTATCCCCTCGAGTGGAACAAAGTGGTTTATCCTCCAAAATATAAACCACAAACACTCACACCATACGATGGGAAGGACTCTCCGCGTCGATACCTGACATACTTCCAGTCACAAACGGGGCATCTTTCAAAGGAGGACGCGCTCCTCACCAGCATCTTTATTGGGGCCCTAAAAGGGGTGGCGTATGACTGGTACTGCAGCCTCCCCGACAATTCTATATCGTCCTTCGACGACTTGACGTGCCTCTTCCTCGATCGCTTCTACGACGGCGGAAAGGACATGACGATGGCATCTCTCATAGAGATACGCCAGAAGGAGAAAGAAACGGTTCGGGTGTTCATCGAACGCTTCCGACAAGCCTGTTTCAGGCTACCTCAAGGCATGCCAGAACATGCGCTCCTCTCCTCTTGCAGCATGAACATGCTGCCCGCAGTGAAGCTCTGGCTCAACTCTACTCTCCCTCCCGACTGGAGCTCCCTGATCATCGAAGCTGAAGCCGCAGAAAAGAAGGCGGCCAATGCACGTCTTTTGGGTGTCAGCTTCCCCGCCTTTGATGATAAGGGGAAAAGGTCAGCAGCCAACAACTCCGGGCGAGAAGCAAAGGGGAAACAGGCATTGACTGTTAATGCCTCGAAGGACGCATCTGCGCCTACTCAGAAGCCTCCACTGGCACCGAAACCCAAGGAGGTGTATTCATTCAATGACGAAGACACCCTGCAACTCTTCGAAATACTGAAGCAGGGTGACAAGATCAAGCTCCCGGACCCGAAGCGGCCCGATGAAGTTGGGAAAGTGGACAACCCGAGGTACTGTCACTACCATCGGTTTGTCGGACACCCGACCAAGGACTGCTACGTCCTCAAGAATTACATCCAGCGTATGATCAATGCCGATGTAATCTCCGTCGACTATGAGGAGAAGACGGTGTCAGCCAATGTGGTGTCACTTCAGTTCGGCACCTTGCCGCCGACCACCACACAAGATGGCGTCGTCCCCATCCCTAAGGCGACAATAGAGGTGGTGAACTTGCCACCTACCCGTGACAATGTGAGTGGACTCATCCCACTCACCACATCTCGAGGAGAGGTCCTCTGGGTTCACCCCGACCTCGTCTCCGAGGTGACTCAACCGGAGGTACGCTCTACCTCCAAATCAAAAGGCAGGAAGATCAAGTCTTGCCGTACGGTCTCTTCTTCAACAGAAGAGGCACTTCCAGTGCAGACGTGTGCACAACAGAACGCTCAGCCCGGCGAAGCTGCCGCCGAGGTGGTGCCTCCTGGCACAATCCCTGAGGAGGGCCCGTCTAAACCCTCGGCAGCCAATAAGCAGAAGCAGGTGGAGGCTCGTTTCGACAGACCTCTACGGAAGGAGAATGCTTCGGGGCTAGCCAAGCCCCACAACTTTGACATTCTGGCACAACTGGCCAGTACTCCTGCGCGCTTGTCTTTGTTTGAGCTCCTGCATCTTTCCAAAGACTCCCGAGAAGCTCTCTGCGAAGCTCTCAAGGATGCTTCCTGTAAAGCACGTCGAACATCCCAGATGTCCGAGAACTCATTAAGGCTTTCAAGCCATCCTCTCACAGGACTTTGTTCTATACAAAGAACAAACAGTAGACAATAGTGGTTCTGGGTTCATAATCCCACAACGTTCCAAAGGATTGCCTACTTACAGTAGTTCTAGGTCTGAAACCATGTAATATTCCAAAGGGATTGCCTACTAACAGTGGTTCTGGGTACATGACACCAAAAAATCCAAAGAACTGCCCACTAATAGTGGTTTTGGGTCCGTGACCCTGCAATATACCAAAGGATTGCCTACTGCACCTTATATTCTTTCAGTCAATGGTCCTTTTTTGAACTAAAAGCTAGATGCCTAGTAGATTTTTCTTTGAACTAATAGCATAAAACTTTATAGTAGAATTACAAAGACGTAATATCAGAGTGTCTTCAAGCCCATTTTACATGACGTGTCATTGACCAGCTAGCGCTTGAGACCTTTGGGGAATGGATCTGCTAGGTTCTCCTGGCTCCGTACATCAACCACGACAATGACTCCTCTTTTAATAAGATCATTTACCGTCTTGTGTCTTAGACGCACAGTCATCTTCTTGCCATTGAAGAGGTCATTCGATGCTACTGCTGCAGTCGTCCGGTTGTCGCAGTATATCGGTACCGCCGATATCTGCGCACCAATAATTAGAAGATCATACATGAGCTCCCGAAGCCATTCTGCTTCATCCGCTGCAGCCGTCAGTGCATAGAACTTAGATTCCATAGAAGAGTGAGACAACATAGTCTACTTCTTCGACTTCCACAATATAGCAGCTCCACCCATGGAGAAAACATATCCTCCTATCGACCTTTCATTCTCTACTTCTGAGCACCAGCTTGCATCACTGAAGTCTTCCACTACTTTTGGATCTCTGTAGTAGTGCAATGCATACTTCTGAGTCCTCTTGAGGTATATCATAACCCTCTTTACAGTTTTCCAGTGCTCTACACCTGGATTGCTCGTGAACCGACTCAGCATCCCCGAAAAAAAAATTATGTCAGACCTTGTGGCAGTAGTCGCATACATCAAACTCCCAATGACGCTTAAATACTCCAACTGTCTGACGCTTTCCCTTGGATTTGGCTTCAGCTTCTTGTCACACCTATACAGCATATCGATCCCTGGAAGATCCTGATACCCATAGCGTGTGAGCATCTTCTAAATGTAATGAGACTGTCACTACCACATTCTAGAATAGGAGTATTTTAGACTTTTGTGTGATTTTGATTAATTATATCCTTTAGTTAATTTAATTGTGTTAGTGATATTATTTGGTAAACTTTAGAACCTTCTTAATTAGATGTTAGCCATGACTCTAGTGGACCATAACTAGTAGAATTAGGCATTTAATCAAACCTATTTCACTAAGATAGTTAGTCTCTAGTTAGACAATCAAATTATTTAGAAATTTGATTAAAACACTCAGAAGAAAACCTTTCTGTCATGACAAGATTGAGGGGCTTACTAGGCATTTCCCCTTAACCCAAACCCTAAACTAAACCTATATGGTCGGCCACACCTAGTCCTATTTCCTATTAAAGCAACAACTTCTTCTTCTTCCTCCTTCAATTTCATTTCTAGCCCTAATTTAGGAGTTCTTCCCCAAATTCCTCCTACACTCAAATTGTCTCCAAATTTCCTCAAACTAATTTTATTCTCTTTCCCTTGGAGAGAAGAAGGCTCTATTGGCTAGCTTGGAAGGATTTTGAGTATTTGGACACTTGGAGCTTGGAGGGATTCTAGATCTAGGGATTGACATTAGGAATCTATCTCCCAATTGGTATGAGCTTTCTAAACCTCTAACTTCCATTAAATTAGTGTAGATACATTCATTAGGGACCCCCATGCATTAGGGTTGCCATTAGAGAGGATTTTAGGCTCTCCTCTTCCTATTTGAGGGATTTTCCATTTAAATTTTGATTCACATTGGGGGAAATCCAAGAATAGGATTATAAGGTTTATGAAATTAGTAAATTAGGTCATGCTAGGGATTTAGAACATGTAGGTGTGCCTTGGGTCAAGTTTGGATCCATTTGGAGTGCGTATCACGAGTGTATAGTAATATATCGGATACGTATGCCAAATGTTTGACAAAATGATCAAAAGAGCATCCGATATTCTAAATTCAGTTTTGAATCTTGTTTTAAGTTTGCATTATCTTGAGTTCAATATTAGAATTTATCTAGTAATTTTGAAGTGGATTGGTTAGTGTAAATTGATTTGGGGGTTTGTGTCATGGGTGGGCTGCATGTGTGCAATGTGGACTCTGTGTGTGTATGTGTGTTTGTGTGTGGACTGTTATTAAATTGGACTGGTATCACATTTGTTTCAGTCCACTGCATTCTTATGTCCAGTCCTTAACTACTATTGTTCAGTTGTCTCACATCTTGTTCAGTCCATTTATCTTAATATATCAGTCCTTATGTGAACTCTAATGAGTCACTCAAAGGCATGGCTTGAGATCCTATAAGGTTCAGTCCACATTAGCAGTGTTCTGTCCTCATCTTTAATGTTCTGTCCCTAACCTAGGTTCAGTCTCTTTTCCATTTTGTTCAGTCCTTGGGTGTCCTACTGTTCAGACCAGTTGAGGGATCACCTCAGTTGGGTATCAGTCCCCTGTTATCGACTGTACAGTTACATGGTTGTCCAATATATGTTTCCTTGTATCAATCTTGCCAAGGGAGGAATTTACCTTGCTTAATTAATCAGCCCATTTACCATTAGTACAATCCTTAGTTTGAACCTTTTGGTTCAGGATATGGAGTGTGAGGGCCTGTGCTTAGGCAACAAGGATTTGTCAGGCAGTAGACTGCCTTGGTTTGGCTTGGGCATGGCCAGTCAGCCACTGTAGTAGCAGGGGAATTCCTCCATTTCTCAGGTAATGAACATATGTGATGTTAGTGAAAGTATGTGTCAATGTATACATATGTGTATGTATATGGTATGAGTGATAGTGTAAGTGATATTTATAAAGGATAGTTATATGTATATATATTTAGATATGGAGGTAGGATTATGAGGGATATAGATAAGAATTTGGGGGGGGGGGGGGGGGAATAGTGGCTCGAGTAGTCCTACTGCTAGGATGTATAAATCCATCTTCATGTACATCCCTAAATTCTCATGAATCAGTTAGGATACATTTGAATTCCAGTCTCTTTGAGTTCAGTCCCATATTCCTAATGTAAATCAATCATTTACACTTCAAGTCCAGTCTAGTTAATGTATCAGTTCACTTGTATCAGCTAAATATCCAGTCCCATTCCTATTATGTAGCATATATCAGTAATTTGATGGGGAGCGGGATTTGTTATTGGTTCAGTTTCCATTCCCTTAGATATTCAGTCAACATATGGATATGTGATCAGTTCCAATTGTTCATTGTCTAGCCCTTGCTTAAGGTTATGTCTTGCATATCTGTATATATTCAGTCCCAGTTTAGCACGATGTTGTCACGACCCGTACCCGCTTTTCGGGATACGAGTGCGTATCCAAGCCAGCCTACGCCGCAGTGTCGGCGGTAAAACGCTGTCAAGGCCATGATGCTCAAAATCACATAAAATAATAATAATTTTTGCTCATTCACAATAACTAAATTAAATTACAATATTCAAAGATTTACATTTGATACAAAGTACAATGTCTCACAAATTATAACAACAACTGAATAAATACTCAACTATCTAACTAGTCTCTAGGTTTGGCCTCCGCATATACCAATGTCTCCCCAATAATTTGATGCTAATGGCAGTCACGACTAATTTGTAAATGTTGATTTCCAGTCAGGAATGGAACAACTATAATTCATTGAGTACAGTTCCAATATATGATAACGACTATAAAACAGTGGTTAGCCATAAAATACATGATGAGAGAACCTACTATAACATGGTAATACAATGAACTAGAGATAGGAAAATATATAGAACATATAAAGGGTGAAACAAGGAAACATAGCTATCTAAGTGTGTTGAAGTACTCCTTTCGATGTGTGATCGGCTGGGGCACTACATCGCACTGTCTACAATATCTAAATAGCAATAAAATAAAATGCTATCTACAATGTCTAAATAACAATAAAATAAAGCACTGTCTATAATGTCTACATTGTACGAAATAAAATACTGTCTACGATCAGATCATACATCTACTTGGTACTTCCTGTTCCCGACACGATAGGTAAGAAACTTGGCAAGATATGAAGAAAAAAATAGGATGTGGTATCCGTATGACGAACGTGTCGAGAATCAAATATTAAATGACTAATAATAAACTATAGTAATTAAAAATATTGAAAACAAATAATAAATGTACTCGCTTGGTGTCCTAGGCTGCTGATAAAGGTTTGGTGAAGCAAAGAAATCCAACTCGTAGGAGCTCAAGTTGAATGTGAGCAGTGTATAGTGTTTGGAGGATTCATTAAAAAGTGGAATGAATAGCCACTCTATGTCATCCTCTAAACTCATGACGATGTCTTCTATATCTGTTTTGAAATCTTCAAGGGTGTCGGCTTTTGCTTCCGGTTCATTGGCACGTAGAACGATGGACTGTTTCCCAAAAACAAAACACAATAACATGAGTAATTTTTTTACGTCATTTTTCATCAGTGTACACATGAATATGAATTTTTAAGTTTTGATTCCTACTAATGTGTGGGGCAACATGAATGCAAACCACTTATGTTGCACGTCCTGTGAACTTGACTGGATGTACTTTCTTGTATAGCCTTGAATTTCTTTCATCTTCTTTATTATTATGTTGAGTATGCCAGCCTCCATGTCTTCATAGTTGAGTATGTCTTGCATGTCTTTTGCTGACAGGAGGACGACAACTTCCTTTTCTTCCTCTTTTGGCATATTCGTGCATACAATATCACTGCACATAATTTTAGTTTAGATTAAATTAATAGAGATTTTCAGGATATAATTGTGAAAAAGACTAGAAAGGAAAAGAAAATAGAGAGAGAGAGTCATTCGCCGTCCAACTAACACGGAGAATGACCATTCTCCGGCCAACTGTCACGGAGAATGGCCATTCTCCGTTATGAATTGGACGAAGATTGGTCGAGTTCAGAATACATACGTTGGACTCATCTTTCTTGGGAATGCGATGTCCTTGTAAAGTTTCTTCAGCTCTTCATCCGCATCCCCCCAAAGTGCGAGGTCATCGCATTCCCTTAGTATATCACCCTTCCTCGCTAGTTCAGCCATTTTGGCGTTTTGTTCGAATTTCGAATCCGCCTGCTTATTTTTTTCCTCGTACCCTGGGTTTGGGTTGAGGTTTTGATTTCGGAGCGGCAGTTATCTTCCGCTTTTTATTAGCCTCTGTTATTGTATTCTTCCCCAAGGGAGTAAAATCTTTATCGGCTAATGCCGCTGATGGTTTTCTCGACCTCTTCCCCCCTTTTGTTTTGACTTCTTTTGGAGCAGCATGTTCACCAGTTTGTTGTTCAGCAGCTGGTTGAGTATCAAGCTGTAATGCTGTAGACATGGATTCGAGATCAGCGATTGTTGCATCCTTTTTAATGGGTTCATTCTTCAACGATTTAACTTGCTTTTGAAGCTCGCTTTTCTCATTAATGAGTCTTTTATTTGTTTCTTTGAGCTGTTCGGTTATTTGCACTGATATAAAACAAACAACAATGAAAGGTATAATGTCAATCAATATATACTTTAAAAAAAAGGAAAAAAAGATCATTCTCCGTGATCTTAACATGGGGAATGGCCATTCTCCGTGACCTTAACACGGGAAATGGCCATTCTCCGTGATTTTAACACGGAGAATGTCCATTCTCCGTTCTCCTGCATTCTAACACGGAGAATGACCATTCTCCTGCATTCTAACACGGGGAATGTCCATTCTCCATAATTTTAACACGGAGAATGACCATTCTCCTGCATTCTAACACGAAGAATGTCCACTCTCCGTATTTTTACCATGGGGAATGGCCATTCACCTGCATTCTAACACGGGGAATGGCCATTCTCCATGATTTTAACACGGGAAATTACAAATCAGAACTTTGAATTTTTTTTTACCTTGTGCCTCTAGCTCTTTAACCTTTTCGCTAAGCTTCTCATTCTCAGCAATAATCTTAGATTTCTTCTTTCACAAGGAGTCCAATTCCCGCACTGACACCTCCATCGAGGTATTCATTTCAATTTGTTGGACTCCTTGTTCCTCTAGCTCTTTAAGCTTTTTATGGAGGTTCTCATTCTCAGCAATAATCTGAGATTTCTCTCTTTGTAACTCCTCCAATTCCCGCACCGAGCCCTCCATCACAACGTTGACTGCACGTTGTTGGGTTTCTTGTTCCTCTAGCTCTTTAAGCTTTTCATGGAGTTTTTCATTCTCAACAAGAATCTGAGATTTCTCTTTTCTCAACTCCTCCAATTTCTGCACCGACCCCTCCATCGCGGTGTTCATTTCAAGTTGTTGGGCTCTCTTTTGTTCAGCAATCTCATCCCTACCTGTTTGGTGGTGTCCCTCTCCCTCGTGTGCACCTTCTTCTTGTATATGTAGCTCCTCTTCTTGGTGTCCTCCCTCTTTCCCAACGGCTATAACCAAAATTTTAAATATCCTTTTCGATCTCAATTTACTGTGATATTCGTTTTTTAGGAAGACTGAGATTGCGTACCCATTCCATGTATAAAATCTCGGGTATTCACGAATTGGGTCGAACTTCTTTTCCACATGGGTACTATGTTCCGTAAACTGGTAGAGGAAATATATTGTGCAACCTTCAATCTTGGAGTATGCATCAGAGTAATCCCCCAACAGTTTTACTTCTAGTCCTCTTGATGCTCTCTATGACATACGCCAAGATTAACCTTGGCCAGCAGATACTTTTGATTACTTCTACACTGTCTACCAAGGCCAAGAACCTGTACGGTAAATTTGAACCGCCAGACTTTCTGAAGAACGTTGTTTGGCACAAGTTAAAGATTATTAGCTTGGCCAAATCATCTGGTTTAACTTGTTTATCTCCGTCACGAAGCTATTGTAGCAATTCAAAGAACTTCTCTCTCACTTTCGTATTCGTGACTTCTCCGTATTTGCCCTTGGAATTAGCCAGCAATCTTTTGAAGTGAACTCTGCACAGGCTCAACGATTTCGGTGGTGTAGCCTGCTGTTGTTTTCCTATGATCAATCTTCTGTAATTAACATCATCTTCGCTTTCTTCCTTCAGCGGTAGACCGAAGATGGCTGCCATATCGTCGACACTTTGCGCTATTTTAACAGTGGTGCTCAATTCAAAGTATCCGACGCCATCTTTGTCTTCCAAGTAAGTTCCTATCAATTTCTCAAGACCTTCTGAAACCTTGGCCAATTCTTGAATGCCAACTCTGTTTTTGTAGAATATCTCGACGAAAATATAGAAACCGGTATTCTTTAAAGACTCAATAACTGGCTCGGGTAAACGGTCGCCATCTTTTTTGACACCCTCTGTAGTGCCCCGTCCCTACATCGTGCCCCGTATTTCGTCCACGGGGTACGCGAGAAAGGAACACTGCCGTTATCGATTCGGTCGGGACCAATAGGTCGGGATCGATCGAGTCGATCGAACGGGAACGGTTGAATTAAGATCCATTCCCCGTTATGAAATGGCTTCTTCGGAACCAAGTCCCATATTCAGCGGATTGCGCCTCAAGGATTGACTCTGCGGCTGAGTCGGGAGAGACCTCCCGTTGCTCTGTTTTTCACGCCGCTTGTGTTGGTTTTGGCTTTGTTTTCTGAATGCGTTTTCGTAAATGTTTTCGATGGTTTCATGGCTTGCATTTCGAACTCGCATTTCCTATCGAACTTCATAAATAATGCAGTGTTCTAATCGATTGCTTGTGCGATTTCAGGTAATCGCGTAGGCGACGTCTAGCACGACCAACAAGTTCTCTCGCCTAAAGTAAACTCAAGGCGAGTTGCTGACCCTTCTCTTCTCGACCCCTTCTTAGGTAAATCGATAGTGTTGTTACGGATGAAAGAATGAATACAAGGCCACGAACACGGTAAAATGATCAAGTTTCAAAGAGAATGTAGGCTAGACCTTAATAACTAAGAATTGTCTTAACTCGGTCATTGGA
Source organism: Iris pallida (assembly GCA_029216955.1). Taxonomy (NCBI): domain Eukaryota; kingdom Viridiplantae; phylum Streptophyta; class Magnoliopsida; order Asparagales; family Iridaceae; genus Iris; species Iris pallida. Next base: position 1,646,899 of record JANAVB010029817.1, on the reverse strand, counting down.
TAACTTGTCGACAAGGTAAAGTTTTCCCGTAACGGCAATCCAAGGCCATGGGACCGTTTCGGCCAAGAAAGGAAACACGGTGTATAGCTGTGCTGGATGATAGCACGGGTTAAGCGGAGACTTGCAGCGGGGCTCGCTACTTGCACTGCAAGGGCCCCGGCTAACAAAAGCTATAGAGTCCAGGATGGCTTGTTATGCCAGTGACCAATCACACGTAATATTGCACTTGGTATAGAAATGATAACAATTGACAGGGAAGAACATGGTAAGTTTCATAAGGCGCGGCGCGGTCCGCCGGGGGTAAGTTCCAACATATTTTACATTAAGCTTTTCATATGCTTGTTTGAAATTCATTAGGATGGTTAGAAACATTCACAAGCCAATTCATATAAACTCTTCAACCAAATGAGAGCATGGAACTTAAATAGCCACGCACCAGTACAAAGTGTAATGTACTGATCCTCGCTCTCCACGCAGGTACCCGGACCACGAAGGGCGTGCCACTTGAAACTCAAGGCGGCGTGAACACTTTTGAAGCCTAGTCCGTGTGTTAAAGGCTTGTTTCTGGATTCCTTTTGAAGAAGACCCCGCACTCAGTCCAAAAGAAGATGACGACTCGACTCCCCTCGATAGCAGGTGGGAAGTGTTATGTTTTGCTTGTAAAAAGGGATGTAATATATGGAACGACTATCTCATCAGCGTTCATTTTGTAAGTCGAGTCATGTTTTAGCCCGCGTGGCAATGATTGTAATGGAGTCAATGTAAATGAAATGTTAATATCAATGAAAAGTCTACTTCTATTTCAAATGTGTCAATCAATTTCTCTGCGTACTCTAACTTGATGTTGTGTTTCGGATGACCTTATGACTATGCCTTGTGCAATCGCAACTTAGGTTCGCACGGCATCACGCCCGGGGGACGACTATCGATTCTTCGGAATCGAGACGTGACATAATGGTATCAGAGCACGACTTTATATCCTTTAACCTTGCATCGATGAGATAAATTGTTCCATACAATGAGTCCATAATAATTTATGACTGATGCGTTTGCCTTCATATCGCAGAAGTGACGGAACCCACGGCCGAGCGAGAGCAGAGCGCTTCTAACGGCTCTAGTAGTTCGTATCGTTCGTGGGCCGGACCTTCTAACGATACCATCGAAAGGATGCTGCGCATGATGGAGGCGCAGCGGAACCAGTCTGAGAACCGACATCAACAGACAGAGGAACGACATGCCCAGTTCGAAGCTCGCTTCGACGCACATGCAAAACTTCAACAAAAGCAGTTGGATACCCTGCAGCAGATCGTCCAGACAATGGCGGCCAACGGAAATTCTGCGACTGCGCCTACCGTCACCGCACCTACTGCCACCGTGCCGACGATCCAACCCATTGAAGTCGACACGGAGGAGCCCGAGCGTCAACCAACGGCACCGAAAAAGTACAACTTTGAAGTATCAGAATTCAAGAAGGCGTGCCGCACTTCCTTCAGCGGCACCGAAGGCCCTTCTATGGCGATCGATTGGTTGGAAGAGCTGGAAGATCACTTCGAGCTCCTCAGCGTTGAAGAATCAAAGCAAGTCGCCTGCGCACAACTTCAACTATGGTTGAACGCGCACGACTGGTGGACCGTGCACAAGAGAGTGATCAGACGCGACAACAACACAGCGCTGATCTCTTGGGCCACGTTCCGCAAAGCCTTTGAAGTCGAGTACCTTCCGTCAGCCATTTGTCAAGCGAAGGAGAATGAATTCATGCAGTTGAGGCAGGGGAACCGGACAGTAGAACAATACGTCGCAGAATTCAACAAGTTGTCCAAATTTGCTAGTACGTTTCAGCCTACGGAGGTGTGTCGTGTACGACGGTTCGAAGTGGGTCTGCGACACTCTATCGGTGCACATGTCGGGGTCCCGGAATACAAGACTGTGGGCGAGACTTTGAATCATGCTCTCTGCCTTGAGAGCCTGCATCCTTCCGCTGTTGACGACGTTGTGCGCCATTCCAATCACAAACGTCCTAGCTATACGGGAGGCAACAATTACGCGTCAAAGCGTCCAAACAATGGCGACTGTAGAGGACAGAACCCATTACCTCGATGCACCAAGTGCAACAATCTCAGACACGATGCCAACCACTGCTTCACCGGGGGAGCATGTTTCGTTTGTGGAGAAAGGGGCCACCGAGCTCGAGACTGCATGGGCCGAAGACCAAATCGTCCCAACGCACCACCACAACAACACCGCCAAGAGAATCGAGGACAGGCACCCCGACCTCCTCCGCCCACTCAACCCGCACCGCAAAATGGCCAAGATCGTCGCCCCAACACTCAGGGCCGCGTCTACGCCATGACTCGAGACGAAGCGCTGGCATCAGATACAGTAGTGTCAGGTATACTAAAATTCAATAATGTACCTGCTCGTGTGTTATTTGATTCAGGCGCTTCGCATAGTTTTATATCGACGGACTTTGCCGCCGAGTACAAATTTCCTGTAATATCATTAGATCTCGACCTTAGCGTAAGTACACCTTCGGGCACACCAATACTCACAAACTTAGCCTGCGCTGGCGGGATTATCTGTATCGACGGTCAAAAGATCGGTCTTGACGTGATAGTTCTAGACATGAAGGACTTTGACATCATTCTGGGAATGGATTGGCTCGGGCCGTACAACGCAACCATAGACTGCGCCGGAAAGACGGTCACCTTTCGCATACCAGGAGTGCCTGAATTCTGCTTTTCGTGTGGTGAGGCGTCGTCGACCTGCATGCTGATCTCGGCAATCTCCGTTCGGAGGATGCTGTATTCTGGGTGCGAAGGCTATTTGGCGTCCGTCCGAAACATGCGACAAGATGGTGCAAACGCGGGTCAGACCGACGTTGTGGCAGAATTCCCCGATGTGTTTCCGGACGAGCTACCCGGCATGCCCCCCGACCGAGAAGTCGAGTTCAGCATCGATACATTCCCCGATACTCGACCGATTTCCAAGGTCCCGTACAGAATGGCCCCCGCCGAGCTGAAGGAACTCAAGGTCCAGTTACAAGAGTTACTCGACAGAGGATTTATTCGGCCTAGTGTGTCCCCGTAGGGAGCGCCCGTGTTGTTCGTGAAGAAGAAGGATTGGTCCATGCGTCTGTGCGTCGATTACCGAGAGCTGAACAAGGCCACCATCCGGAACAAATACCCATTGCCCCGCATAGACGACTTATTCGATCAACTGCAAGGCGCCTCGGTATTTTCGGAGATTGATCTCCGCTCGGGCTATCATCAACTCAAGATCAAGTCAGACGACGTGCAAAAGTCAGCCTTTCGCACTCGGTACGGCCACTACGAGTTCCTGGTGATGCCATTCGGCCTGACGAACGCCCCTGCCGCCTTCATGGATCTAATGAATCGGGTATTTCGACTCTTTCTTGATAAATTTGTGGTAGTCTTTATTGACGATATTCTCGTCTACTCGAAGGGCAGGGCGCAGCATGCAGAACATCTACGGGCCGTGCTCCAGACACTTCGAGAAAATGAGTTGTATGCAAAGCGGAGTAAGTGCAAATTTTGGCTAAGCAGCGTATCCTTTCTTGGTCACATCATTTCGTCCGAAGGCATTGCAGTCGATTCGAAGAAAGTGGAAGCTGTTGCTGATTGGAAGCGGCCTGCATCTGCTAGTGAGATTCGAAGCTTTCTTGATTTGATGGGATACTATCGACGCTTCGTGAAAGACTTCACGAAGATTGCATCGCCATTGACTCGCCTCACTCAAAAGGGAGTCGTGTATGAGTGGTCGGATGACTGTGAATCTTCCTTCCAAGAGCTAAAACAACGACTAATTTCGGCCCCTATACTCGCACTTCCGGATGGGCCAGAGGGTTTTCAGATATTCAGCGATGCTTCAGGCCAGGGCTTGGGATGTGTGCTCATGCAGCGAAACAAGGTGATATCCTTCGCCTCCAGACAATTGAAGCCGTACGAGAAGAACTATCCTACGCACGACTTGGAGTTAGCGGCAATTGTGTTCACGTTGAAATTGTGGCGTCACTATCTATACGGCGTGGCGTGCGCGATCTATACCGACCACAAGAGCCTCAAGTATCTCTTCACCCAAAATGAATTGAACTTACGACAGAGGCGCTGGCTCGAACTGATCAAAGACTATGACTTGACGATCGACTGCACTCCGGGCAAGGGAAATGTCGTGGCGGACGCTCTGAGTCGAAATATCTTGCCTCGCTATCCATCAACCGCAGACTACTACAAGATCTAGAAGAAATGGGTATCGACCTCCGGGTTCGATTCAGGGATGTACGGTTGGCGCAGCTGCAGTTAGAGCCGAGTTTGCTGGAAAAGATCATGACCGCTCAGAAGGATGATCCGTACGTGAAGAAGATGCGCGAGCGAATTTCAACAGGTAGTGCGACCGACTTTGCGAAAGATAAGACCGGCGTGCTGAGATTGAATGGCCGACTATGTGTTCCGGATGATTCAGAACTACGAAAGGAGATATTGGCGGAGGCACATTATCCAAAATATATCTTACATCCAGGCAGTACCAAGATGTATAAGGACCTCCGCACGACCTTCTGGTGGCACGGGATGAAGAGAGATGTGGCGCTCTTCATGTCACAATGCATGGCCTGTCAGCAGGTGAAAGCTGAGCATCAGCGGCCGGGCGGGGAGATGCAGAACCTCGCTATTTCCGAGTGGAAATGGGATCACGTCACTACGGATTTTATTGTTGGTCTGCCGAAGACACCACGGGGGAGCGACGCCATCTAGGTCATCGTCGATCGATTAACCAAGTCAGCGCACTTTTTAGCCATCAAAGTTACTTGGAGCGTTGATCGCCTGGCACAGATTTATCTTGACGAGATAGTACGGCTGCACGGAGTTCCAGTATCCATCGTCTCTGATCGGGATTCACGGTTCATGTCGCGATTCTGGAGTAGCCTTCAGTCGGCGCGGGGTACCAAGTTGCAGTTAAGCTTAGCTTACCATCCTCAGACCGACGGCCAAACGGAGCACGTTAATCAAATTCTCGAAGACATGCTACGACTCTGCGCAATTGACTTCAAATCAAGCTAGGACGTCCACCTACCGCTGACAGAATTTGCATACAACAATAGCTACCAGTCCAGCATCCAAATGGCGCCGTATGAAGCTTTATACGGCCGGAAGTGCAGATCGCCCATTTGCTGGGATGAAGTCGGGGAACGGCAGGTACTCGGCCCGGAGCTGGTGGAATAGACTGTGGAAAAGGTCAAGCTAATTCGGGAAAGACTGAAGATTGCACAGAGTCGACAAAAGAGCTACGCCGATACCCATCGAAGACCGCTTGATTTCCAGGTGGGCGATCACGTGTTCCTGAAGGTGTCGCCCATGCGAGGAGTTACTCGGTTCGGCGCGAAGGGAAAGCTGAGTCCGAGATTCGTTGGGCCGTTTGAAATACTCGAGCGGGTCGCCCCAGTGGCCTATAAAATTGCCCTACCACCGACGCTTGAAGGTGTGCACAATTTCTTCCACGTCTCTCAATTACGGAAGTACGTGCACGACCCTAGCCACATGGTGGATTTTGGCCAGCTGGAGCTGAAGTCTGACTTATCCTACGTTGAAGAGCCAGTTCAAATCTTAGAACGTAAGGATAAGCTGCTGCGGAATCGAGCGATCACTCTTGTTCGCGTCCTCTGGAGAAACTATTCGGTCGATGAGTCGACGTGGGAGCTTAAGTCAGAAATGAAGGAGAAGTTCCCTTCATTGTTCTCGTAGAGGTAGGTTCTATTCTTAAGTTTCGAGGACGAAACTTTTTCTTAGCTGGTTATGGTGTAGTGCCCCGTCCCTACATCGTGCCCCGTACTCCGTCCACGGGGTGCGCGAGAAAGGAACACTGTCGCTATCGATTCGGTCGGGACCGATAGGTCGGGATCGATCGAGTCGATCGAACGGGAACGGTTGAATTAAGATCCATTCCCCATTATGGAATGGCTTCTTCGGAACCAAGTCCCATATTCAGCGGGTTGCGTCTCAAGGATTGACTCTGCGGATGAGTCGGGAGAGACCTCCCGTTGCTCTGCTTTTCACGCCGCTTGCGTTGGTTTTGGCTTTGTTTTCTGAATACGTTTTCGTGAATGTTTTCGATGGTTTCATGGCTTGTATTTCGAACTCGTATTTCCTATCGAACTTCTTGAATAATGCAGTGTTCTAATCGATTGCTTGTGCGATTTCAGGTAATCGCGTAGGCGACGTCTAGCGCGACCAACAAGTTCTCTCGCCTGAAGTAAACTCAAGGTGAGTGGCTGACCCTTCTCTTCTCGACCCCTTCTTAGGTAAATCGATAGTGTTGTTGCGGATGAAAGAATGAATGCAAGGGCACGGACACGGTAAAATGATCAAGTTTCAAAGAGAATGTAGGCTAGACCTTAATAACTAAGAATTGTCTTAACTCGGTCATTGGACAACTTGTCGACAAGGTAAAGTTTCCCCGTAACGGCAACCCAAGGCCATGGGACCGTTTTGGCCAAGAAAGGAAACACGGTGTATAGCTGTGCTGGATGATAGCACGGGTTAAGCGGGAACTTGCAGTGGGACTCGCTACTTGCGCTACAAGGGCCCCGGCTAACAAAAGCTATAGAGTCCAGGATGGCTTGTTATGCCAGTGACCAATCACACATAATATTGCACTTGGTATGAAAATGATAACAATTGACAGGAAAGAACATGGTAAGTTTCATAAGGCGCGGCGCGGTCCGCCGGGGGTAAGTTCCAACATATTTTACATTAAGCTTTTCATATGCTTGCTTGAAATTCATTAGGATGGTTAGAAACATTCACAAGCTAATTCATATAAACTCTTCAACCAAATGAGAGCATGGAACTTAAATAGCCACGCACCAGTACAAAGTGTAATGTACTGATCCTCGCTCTCCACGCAGGTACCCCGAACCACGAAGGACGTGCCACTTGAAACTCAAGACGGCGTGAACATTTTTGAAGCCTAGTCCGTGTGTTAAAGGCTTGTTTCTGGATTCCTTTTGAAGAAGACCCCGCACTCAGTCCAAAAGAAGATGACGACTCGACTCCCCTCGATAGCAGGTGGGAAGTGTTATGTTTTGCTTGTAAAAAAGGATATAATGTATGGAACGACTATCTCATCAGCGTTCATTTTGTAAGTCGAGTCATGTTGTAGCCCGTGCGGCAATGATTGTAATGGAGTCGATGTAAATGAAATGTTAATATCAATGAAAAGTCTACTTCTATTTCAAATGTGTCAATCAATTTCTCTGCGTACTCTAACTTGATGTTGTGTTTCGGATGACCTTATGACTATGCCTTGTGCGATCGCAACTTAGGTTCGCACGGCATCACGCCCGGGGGACGACTATCGATTCGTCGGAATCGGGGCGTGACACCCTCCATAAGAGTTAGCATTGTTTTGAAAGAAGAACGAAAAACTCTTGAATCCTTATTCCTGGCAAATTTTTATCTACAAACAAAATAAAAAATTAGGTTTCTGTCAACTGTTCTCCGTCATTTAACACGGAGAATGGCCATTCCCCGTGACTTTAACACGGAGAATGACCGTTCTCCTGCATTTTAACACGGGAAATGGTCATTCTCCATGATTTTAACAACGGAGAATGAATGGTCATTCTCCGTGATTTTAACACGGAGAATGGTCATTCTTATGCATTTTAACATTGGAATGGTCATTTCCCGTGATTTTAACACGGAGAATGACAATTCTCCGTGATTTTAACACGAAGAATGGCCATTCTCCGTGATTTTAACACGAAGAATGGCCATTCTCCGTAATTTTAACACGGAAAATGATCAGTCTCCTGCATTTCAACACGGGGAATGGCCATTCTCCGCCATTTAGCACGGAGAATAGCTATTCTCCTGTATTTAAACAAGGAGAATGACAATTCTCCGTCAATTTAACAAAGAGAATGATAATTCTCCGTCATTTTAACACGGAGAATACAATTCTCCTGTATTTTAATATGAAGAATAACCATTCTCCTGTATTTTAACAGAATTATGAACATAACTTAAAGTTATACATTCTTTTTGCCCTTTTTTTTGCTTAACTGCCTTTGGCTTATGTGCAACTCTCTTAATTCTCCCTGATTCTCCATCATTCACCTTTGGCTTTTATTCAATTGTCTTCATTTTCTTCACAGCAGCTATCTCTTCTCTAACTTGGGTTCCAGTTGATGCTGATGCTGCTGCTGATGATGCCGACATGGTGTGAAGATTGCGAATAGAGTCACTGACGAATTTTTGAAGTAAGGTTTGAAGATTTTAGAGGAGAAAACTTAGATTCGAAAGTGAGCAGCGTGTGGAAGAAGAGGAAGTATCAAAACTTTTTTTTGAAGAGTAGGTTTTGTGGATGTTTTCAATAAATTAGAAGGGCAAAAAGGTCATTCAGAACCCTTTTATATATTTTTCGCTAATTTTGGGGACGCGATAAAATGTTATTTTGCGGTAGTTTTTTCATAAAACTTTTGCATTTTTTGGCATTTCATAAATTTTCCCTTATTTTTATTCTAAAACTAATAAATGAACGTGCTTTGCACGTGTGATAACGTATAATAAAATATAATCCAATTATAGTCAAATATCTTTTCTAGCTCATGTGGTTAAGGTGGTAGATTTTCTTCTTGTTTGGTTGAAATTTGATTCCCCATTTTGTATATATATAACAAATTTAAACTTTTTTCAACAATTTTTTTACATAATTTTTTTTAAAAAGAAAATGATTGATGATATACACGGCTTAAACGGCTCAAACTTGAGCCGTTTTAAAACCCCTTTATAATAGTAGAGATATAAAAATATTATTGAAATATTTATATTTTGTTTCCTCTTATTTTCCTACAACCGAGGCCAAAATTAAAACATTATAGTTGTTTGTTACATGCTTCATATATGAAGAGCACCATGAAAGCACCAGTTTTAAAAACCCAACAATAAATTAGAAGAAAAAAACAACCCAACAAACAGGTGGTCAGAGAATGCTTGTTTCTATAAATGAATATGAATGATGGAGAACACACATAAAATTTGGATTAGAGAGTTTATTAGTTTGATTTAATGACTTAAATACAACAGTAAGGAGGTTAGAAGAAGCAATAGTGTTATTCTCGTTTCCAATCTGCTGGACGTAGATATGTTGTGAGAATCGACCCTATACACTTTTCCTGTCTTATCATCTTGAACTTTGATGCTTGAAGAGCCTGCAATCAACCATGAAGTGATTAGAATGTAAATTATGTAATTCCATTGATAGGTGAGAAAAAGAATGTAAGAACCTAGTTTTCAAGTGTGGAGGAGAACAAAAATCTACTCGTTAATCTATATAACGAAACAGGAGACTCTCATGCCACAATTAAGACGTAGTTGTCTTTCCCATTGTGTATATGTCATCTAAAGAAGTGTTCCGATAAGTCAATAATTTTAAATATTTATTATTAAATAATAAACAATTTAAAAATTAACTTATGTGGGAGGAACATGGATTTTTAGTCTACGTAACAAAACATAGTGATCTTTCTCGACAAAAAAATAGGAGGATAAGGGGACATTATTAAAAGATAAGAATATTTCTAACAAAAGAAGAAGTGTCATGATTAAAATAGAGTAGTTTCTGACGAGTGTATATATCATCTAAAGAAGTGTCACGGTAAATCAATAATTTTATTTTTTTATTATTAAATGATAAATGATAAACAATATCAAAAACTGATTTATCAAGGAGTGTCGGACGCACACGGAGATAACTAGTACTACAAAAGGGTGCACAACCTCTTTATAATTCAAATATACGTCTAAAGAAAATAAAATGTTATATTTGAGGACAATGAGTGATTCTAAATTACAAAAAGAGGTATGTGTTTGTCATATTCTAAGGGAAACTACAGAAAGGAAAGGACATACTGATTTAACAATTCAGTGACTTGAATACAACTTGCATGCCCAATAATGTAATGTAACATAACATGAACTGGTAGAATTTGCGACTGAAAGATCCGGAAGTAGAAGGCATTTTCAAGTAGTTTCCTTAGGGGTTTGAACGTAATCCCTATCAAGTCAAATTTAGGGGCATAGAAATTGGGAGACTACTACACTGCTTATCTACAAAGTCGAACCTTATCATTTTTTTTTTTCAACCTAGCGGTTAAGTGGTTTCAATATGAACATCAACGATAGATTTTGAAGGTGAACAACTAAATGATCTAATAAATTCAGAAAAGGAAACATACATGTTTAAGATAATTTTTCTATTGTCTTCCTTGCATGGTAGGCAAACAATGAATCTATGAACTTAATTTTGATCATTGAGAATAAATTTTTTTACCAGAAAATTGCATAGAGAGAATCAAAGTTTCGTGAAATTGATCTTAGAGCATAAAATTTGTTGAAATTATGATAAGAGACCAAAAATGTCCTACATAAGGACGTTTTCTATGCATGCGTATTTATTAGCGGACATTAATCATTCCTTAATTCTCCCGCTCAGCTAACATTTGGTTAATTAAGAATGAAATTCTAAATGATGACCTTGCTGAGCCTAAATGATTACACCCTAGTCCTATATTTGATGGGGGCAAAACTGACATATGGTCAGTTGCGAGCATATGCACTTCGTGTATGGAGACCCAAAGGAGGTATAGAACTTTTTCCGCGAGAAAACGACTTCTACTTCATTAAATTTGTTTTGAATGAGGATTTTGGAAAATGAACCATAAATTTTTGGTGGGAGGCCGATGGTCCTCAGGAAATGGAATATGTCCTCCAAATTAACTTCAAATGAGACAAACTATCCTCAGCTCTTCTATGGATACGGCTCCCATGGTTCTCTCTCCAACTCAGGAGTACTCCACCGATTATGAAGATGGTAGGTACACCTCTTCGCATTGATCTACCCACAACTAGAAGGCAACGCCTTGCTTATGCTACAATATTTGTTGAGATCCAAGCCATAAATGTCCTTTTGAGGAGGATAAACTATTGTTGCCAAATGGGGTTAACATAGAGGAGGAAGTGGACTCAGATCCACCAGTATATTCTGTTGAGAACTAATAAGGGACTTTAGTCCCACATCGGAAGTTGTATTGTGAAGAGGTGTACTCTCTAAAAGTAGTGGCAGGAGCCCATCAATAAAATCATCTGAGAAAATCCACTCATTTCAACTTGGTATCAGAGCCAAGTTCCAAAAAAAGAAATTTCCTCCCTCCCTGACGCCACCTCCCCCCCCCCCCCCCCCCGGACCTGCGGTGCAGCGCCCCGGACCACGCCTCCCTCCCTGACGCCAGCCCCCCCACCCCCCGATCTACTATTCTAGCGCACCCCCCACCTGCCCCCCCCCAGCGGACCTGCTGTGCAGCGCCCCCGGAGTGCAGCGCTCCGGTTTTTTTTGCACCTTCTTTGGAAGTGCTCGGAGTTCTGAAAATTTCGATCATGCACGAAGTCACGGTCCAATTGGTTATGCTTGCACTATCTACCTCATCATGACGCGGTTCTAATTGCTCGTATGCCTGAAAAATTTCCTCCAAATTAACTTCAAACGAGACAAACTATCCTCAGCTCTTCTATGGATACGGCTCCCATGGTTCTCTCTCCAACTCGGGAGTACTCCACCGATTACGAAGATGGTAGGTACACCTCTTCGCATTGATCTACCCACAACTAGAAGGCAACGCCTTGCTTATGCTACAATATTTGTTGAGATCCAAGCCATAAATGTCCTTTTGAGGAGGATAATCTATTGTTGCCAAATGGGGTTAACATAGAGGAGGAATGTCCTCCAAATTAACTTCAAACGAGACAAACTATCCTCAGCTCTTCTATGGATACGGCTCCCATGGTTCTCTCAACTAGAAGGCAACGCCTTGCTTATGCTACAATATTTGTTGAGATCCAAGCCATAAATGTCCTTTTGAGGAGGATAATCTATTGTTGCCAAATGGGGTTAACATGAGGAATGTCCTCCAAATTAACTTCAAACGAGACAAACTATCCTCAGCTCTTCTATGGATACGGCTCCCATGGTTCTCTCTCCAACTCAGGAGTACTCTACCGATTATGAAGATGGTAGGTACACCTCTTCGCATTGATCTACCCACAACTAGAAGGCAACGCCTTGCTTATGCTACAATATTTGTTGAGATCCAAGCCATAAATGTCCTTTTGAGGAGGATAATCTATTGTTGCCAAATGGTGTTAACATAGAGGAGGAAGTGGACTCAGATCCACCAGTATATTCTTTTGAGAACTAATAAGGGACTTTAGTCCCACATCGGAAGTTGTATTGTGAAGAGGAGGTGTACTCTCTAAAAGTAGTGGCAGGAGCCCATCAATAAAATCATCTGAGAAAATCCACTCATTTCAACTTGGTATCAGAGCCAAGTTCCAAAAAAAGAAATTTCCTCCCACCCTGACGCCACCTCCCCCCCCCCCCCCGGGACCTGCGGTGCAGCGCCCCGGACCACCCCTCCCTCCCTGACGCAAGCCCCCCCACCCCCCGATCTACTATTCTAGCGCACCCCCCACCTGCCCCCCCCCCCCCCCCCCCCAGCGGACCTGCTGTGCAGCGCCCCCGGACCTGCCCCCCCCCCGGAACTGCTGTGCAGCGCTCCGATTTTTTTTGCACCTTCTTTGGAAGTGCTTGCAAAAGTTCGTTATTTTCGCACAGCTCCTACTCGGAGTTCTGGAAATATCGATCATGCACGAAGTCACGGTCCAATTGGTTATGCTTGCACTATCTACCTCATCATGACGCGGTTCTAATTGCTCGTATGCCTGAAAAATTTCTGTAAGGAGGCCACTTGTTGTTCCCCCTGGTCACTATAGTTGATGACATAGACACCCGAGATCAGGACACCCAGCAGTTAGCAGACGACGACGAGGACGACGACTAGGGATACAACAAGACCTCCTACTCACAGTTGAAGACGCCATGGATTCTATCAGTGGTAAACTGACGGCAGAAGAGATGAAGGCCCTGGTTGATGAGATCTTATCAAAGAGATTAACCGAGGCAACCCCACGGATGACCCATACTGATGTGGATCCGTCACCCTACAAAATAGAAAAGTTGGAAAAGCTAGAGACAAAGTTTGAAGGAACGTCCAACTACTTGAAATGGTCGAGGCAGGCGATGCGGACGCTGAAGGGACGTGGCTCGGTTGGCTATGTCAATGGCCAAACGAAGGCGCCATCCGATCCCTCCTCGAAGGAGTTTGCTATCTGGGAGATTGTCAACAACGTCGTAGCTGGGTGGTTGACAGCCTCCTTGACCGACCAGGTGTCGGACAATGTCGAGGCGAAGGAGGCTGCCGCTGATATATGGCGGACTTTGAAGGATATGTACTCAGGCTCGGGCAATCCTATGCGGGTCTTCCAACTTCAGGATGAACTTGATAGGGTGGCCCAAGACGACCGTACCATCTCTGAGTACGCGGCCCTGTTGAAGAAGTACTGGTCTGATCTGGATCACTATGATCCTCTTGGGATGGAAGATGCACAAGTCGAACCGGCGTTTGCAAAGTATTTTCAGACGTTCCTGGCTTATATTTCGCAACAGCAAATGATGAAGTTCCTGAAGAGGCTCAACCCTGTGTTTGAGCAGAGAAGGAATATTCTCCTGTCCCAACCCACGCTTCCAGCCTTTGAGGAAGCTATAGCGGTCATGACACAGGAAGAAGCTCGATTGAAGTTGAAGACCAACAAGGGCTCCTTCCAGGGGACCAAGCCGCGGTTGAAAAGTCTGCCTTTGCTGCCTTCACTCAGCCTCCATCTGTGAGTGGTGTGTGCCACAACTGCGGTGACTCCGGACATTACATCATATTTTGTCCAAAACCCCTGCGAAGTCAGTCTAGTGATCGCGGACGGGAACGTGGAGGACGTCGTGGTGGTAGAGGAGGATATGCTGGTAGAAGGAAAAATTATTTTGGAGGACACAAAGCACATCTGGCGGAGGAAGGGGGAGAAAATCAACTGGCAAAAATAACCCCGCTTGAGCGGGAGTTCCTTGCAAAGTTGCGAGGCACAAAGCTGGGTTCGGCCGACAGTCATATCACTCCTGGGACGTCATCTACCTCGGGGGATCACATCACTTGCTTTGCCCAATCCAGCACAGGTATACCTGCACGTGCTCTTGCATCTGTCCATCAGCCAGGTTAGATTATGGACTCTGGGGCATCTCGCCATGTTACGGAGTCCCGTGGTGAGTTTCAGGACTATACTCACCTACCGTTGCCGGAGAGTATTCAGACTGCTGATGGTACCTCCAGACCTGTAATGGGTAAAGGCACTGTCGCATGCACCCCTTCCCTTACTCTCAACAATGTCTTACATGCTCCTTTTTCTGTCAATCTTATATCTATTAGTGCCATTATCCTTGATCTAAACTGTATTGTTTCCTTTGACATTCCTAAGGTAACTTTTCAGGAGAAGGGGACAGGACGGCGACTAGGGACTGGCACATGGCATAAGGGGCTATGGTACTTGGACAGGACCGAACTGGAAAAAGCATTGGCATCTCTAGTAGCAGACGCGCAACCGGACGCTTCACGTAGCAGTGTAGAAGACGAATTGCTCCTCCATCACCAGCGTGTCGGGCATTCTTCCTTTAAAGTTATTAGTCGAATGTATCCGTCCTTATATCAAAGGGCTAATAAAGAGCAGTTATTTTGTAATGCTTGTGAGTTGGTAAAACATACCAAAAGCTCGTATGTGAGCTCCGGGAATAGAAGTTTAGCTGCATTTGACATAATACATTCGGACGTATGGGGCCCTTATCCTACAACCGGTATTAACGGTTTTCGATGGTTCGTCATTTTTATTGATTGTTATACTCGCGTGACTTGGATCTACCTTATGAAGAATAAAAATGACATCTTTGAGACATTTCGAGATTTTCATCGTCGGACAGAAACACAATATGGTACTAAAATTAAGTGCTTACGGTCTGACAATGGGACGGAGTATATTAATAAGAAGGTTGCTGAGTATTTATCCACTCATGGAATACTACACCAAACTTCATGTGCCTATACACCGGAACAAAATGGTGTGGCCGAACGGAAGAACAGATACCTGCTTGAGGTCGCACGGACGATGATACTGGCTATGAATGTCCCAAAACACTTATGGGGACAAGCTGTCTTGACGGCCTCTTATCTCATCAACAGAATGTCATCTCAGATATTGGACTAGAAAACACCGTTGGAAATGCTTACTAGTGTAACCACTTACACAGTTCCACCGAAAGTATTTGGGTATGTATGCTTTGTCCAAGATAATAGGCCGGAAGTTGGTAAACTGGATCCTAGAGCGGTTAAATGTCTTTGTCGGGTACACGACGACTCAGAAGAGATATACATGTTGGAGCCCGGTTGAGCGAAAACTGTTTGTAAGCATGGACGTTACATTCCGAGAACTGGAACCATACTATGGTTCAGATGAAGGTTCAGCGTTTGGTGACACACCTAACACAGAGAGTGTTAAACGTGAGGGGGAGAGAATAAGTCCAAACGTAGTAGTCGGATCGGTCCCGTGCCCGGTCGTGGAGAACTAGACGAAAGGAGGAGATAGCAGTGACTCCGATGAAGAAGACGATACATATGTTACGCAGGGGGAGAAGCCGTGCCCAGTATCAGTGCCTACTGTACCAAGTCCAGTGCCTACCATACCAAGTCCCTCGTCTACTCCTGTCCCGGCTCTTGAAGATGTTGCCCCCGCACTGAATCACTCTGATTCCGATGCGGATCTCTCTGACTCTGATGGTATGTCCTCTCCACCACTTATTGCTCCTTTAAGGAGATCTTTTCGCATCAATGCGGGTAAGGCTCCTCGTCGTTATGATGATTATGAACATGACATTGCCAACTTCTTGTCTTATTCTAACATTTCTCCAAATTATCGAGCCTTCATTGCATCGTTAGAGACTACTTCTTTGCCCAAGTGTTGGCAGGAAGCAAAGAAAAATCCAAGGTGGAAAGCTGCAATGATGGAAGAACTTGGGGCACTAGAGAAAAATAAGACATGGGAGCTGCTTCCATTACCCAAAGGGAAGAAAGCTGTGGGATGCAAATGGGTGTACACAATAAAGAAGACGCCAGAAGGAAAAGTAGAGCGGTACAAGGCGAAGTTGGTTGCAAAAGGATACACAATCATATGGCATTGACTATGATGAGACGTTTGCCCCAGTAGCAAAAATGAGCACGGTAAGAACTCTGGTCTCCATTGCAGCAAACTATGGGTGGAAGCTATACTAGTTAGATGTAAAAATTGCCTTTCTCCATGGGGATCTGCAAGAAGAAGTATATATGGAACCCCCGCCAGGGTGCTATGCGACAGAATCAGACGGAGGGATGTCGCATGGTAAAGTGTGTAAACTAAAGAAGTCACTATACGGACTCAAGCAATCTCCTCGAGCCTGGTTTGACAGATTCAGAAAGACTGTTACAGGCATGGGGTACCATCAAACAAATGCAGATCATACGGTCATTCTCCAGCATACAAGAGGCCACATTACTATATTTGTTGTATATGTGGATGATATAATAATCACTGGTGATGATGAAGTCGAGATTACTAAACTGAAGTCAAAACTCGCGAAGGAGTTTGAGGTGAAGGATTTAGGAGCGATGAGGTATTTTCTGGGTATCGAGGTGTGTGACGGCGAACAGAAAATTGTTCTCTCACAGAGAAAATACGTACTAGATCTGCCAAAGGAGACAGGGATGCTGGGATGCAAAGCAGCAGTAACCCCAATTGACCAGAAGTGCAAGCTGGGAGCAGAAGCAGGAGAGCATGTTGATCGTGAAAGGTATCAAAGACTTGTAGGGAGATTGATTTATCTGGGACACACTCGCCCGGATATCTCATTTGCGGTGAGTGTAGTGAGCCGCTACATGCATGATCCAAGAACGGATCATATGGAAGCAGTGTTTCAGATCTTGAGATATCTGAAAGGGACGCCGGAAAAAGGACTATGGTTCAAGAAGAATGGACACATAGAAGTTGAGGGATACTGCGATGCAGACTGGACAAGCTGCATACACGACAGAAGGTCTACCACGGGGTACTATGTTTTTGTAGGAGGAAACCTAGTCTCATGGAGAAACAAGAAACAGCCAGTGGTAGCACGGTCGACAGCTGAAGCAGAATACAGGACAATAGCTCTGGGAGTGTCAGAGTTGCTATGGGTAAGAGCAATGCTGACAGAGTTGAAGCTGGACAAGGGAACACCATTACGTCTTCTGAGCGATAGTCAAGCTGCAATAAGTATAGCTAACAATCCAGTTCAGCACGACAGAACGAAGCACATCGAGATCGATCGATTCTTCATCAAGGAGAAGCTGGAACAAGGGATACTGAAGATTAACCATGTTCGCTCAGAAGAACAAGTTGCAGACTGTCTGACTAAGGGTCTTAGTTCATTGAGTCTGTCAAAGCTATGTAACAAGATGGGGATGATTAATATCTATCGCCCATCTTGAGGGGGAGTGTTGAGAACTAATAAGGGACTTTAGTCCCACATCGGAAGTTGTATTGTGAAGAGGAGGTATACTCTCTATAAGTAGTGGCAGGAGCCCATCAATAAAATCATCTGAGAAATTCCACTCATTTCAACTTATTCTACATGCAAATGTTTTGGCCATATTCACGGTCAATACACTACTGAGCCGACGGATAGAAGACTCACCCAAGGGGGAACAATATGACTGGTGAGGATGACAACGACCGTGATCGAGGAGAAGACGTAGCTAATGCGGCTGCAAATTAGGATCAGATGTTGGATCAAGCCATGGAACACACAGGTGCTAGCATGGCCCCCAACACCAATGCCTCTGGTGGCTCACAAACTAAGAGCTTGGATAAGTGTGGGGGAATGGTACTCTCGAGAGGGAAGTACTGAGAAGGGACCAGGGAGGTCCAATGAGTTGGATATGTTTAGATTTGGAGATGAAGAGATGCATCATATAAATGCGGGAACAGAAAAGTATGGCGAGAGTGAGGGCAAGCAACTAGGACTTACATACTACAATCCTGAATAGGAACAACTCCTGAGACTTAAGGCCCAAGGAAAGACCAGATCGTGAACGAATGAGGATGAAGAAGTGTGTCCTCTGTACGGGTGACGCGGAATCTATGGGCCACTTATTCTTTGAGTGTCCGTGGACTTGGCACATCTGGGAGGAGCAATGCATGCGATCGATCGGTGGAGTTGGCAGTGCCAGAGATATCCGGGGGATCCTCAGCTGGATCAGAGACCGCCGAGGCATTGACCATGGTTGGGCCAAGATGGCTAGAGTTAGACTTGCTGCATCAGTTTGGCATGTCTGGAGGGACTAGGGAGCGCAACAGACGTATCTTTGAGGGACTGGCTACTCCGCCAGTAGGAATTCTACATAATATAGAATTCGATGTATCTGTAATGGCCCCTTAACTGGGGAGGGAGATGTGAGAATAGTGTATTGTAATACCTTTACTGTGATTTACGTGGAATAAAATTTACCCTTATTCCAAATGTGTATATATATATATATATATATATATATATATATATATATATATATATATATCGATCTGGACTCGTTTCATGAAAGCAAGATACTTTCAACACTCCAACCCAACGACTGTGATAGCTAACAGCAGAGCATCGGCAAATTGGCGCCGCATTCTCCAAGGTCGAAGCATCGCGGAACCTTTGATGGTTAGAGACGTCGCTGGCGCACTTCGGTGGTCCCCGACCGCAGGTGGAGAGTTCACTCTTGCTTCGGCTAGAATTGCGGCTAGAGGTGTCGGAGCGCCTTCCCCTTTCACCGTCCCTTACTGGCAGTCCTGCATTCCAAACAAATGGTCGATCCTCACTTGGAGAGCGCAGAAAAGAAAGCTACCCACCGACGACTCTCACTTCCTTCGGATACAACCTTGCGTCGAGATGCCACTGTTGTTCCTCTCCGAAGGCGGAATCAGCAGAACACGTACTACTCACAGAAGATCTCGCCTCTCAGCTGTGGATCAACCTCTCTAGAAGATGCCACTCGAACCAACAGGCAGGGGGCTTCAACGATCTCCTAGCCACGTGGAGCCTTTCCCACGGGCACCAGATCGTCGCAGCCGCCGGCATTTGGATTTTATGGAAAAATAGGAACAAGCACAGATATGAAGGTCGTCAACTCAGTGCCTCTCATCTTTTCAGAGAGGTTCTCAGACAAATTAGCAAAGTCAGCATTCGCTGCTCTCACTCCTCGAGCAGCTTTTGGGGAATTGTGAATTAACCTCGCAGTCGTCGCTGACCGGTTTGTATTTTTTCTTTATGTTAGCGTGAGTCGCGCTCTTTTGTATAGGCTTCGGCATTTTGCGCCTGATACTTCTATAAAGTTGGTTTCTTAATATATATATATATATATATATATATATATATATATTTTATTTTTATTTTTTTTGGAATAAGGGTGAATTTATTCCTCGCAAATAGCGGAAAAGGTATTAAAGTACAACATCACAACTTTCCATGCCCCAATAACTATTATGGGGCCATAACAGATACATCGAATTCTATATTATGTAGAATTCCAATGGGGGGTAGTCAAGCCCTCAAAGATACGTCTGTTCCGCTCCTTCCAGATGTGTCAAACAGACGCAGCAAGACGGACTCTGGCTCGTCTAGCCCACCCCGGATCCCGACCTCTGTGATCTCGGATCCAACTGAGAATGCTCCGAATGTCTCGGTCCATCCCCACTCCTCCTCTCAGCTGTGCACATTGCTCAGTCCAAATGTGCCAGGTCACCGGGCAACCAAAGAAGAGATGTCCTATGGATTCATTTGCATCAGTACATAGCACACATTTGGCATCCGGGATCAGCATCTCAAACCGGAGGAGTCTGTCTCTCGTCATCAATCTACCCCGGAGGAGGCGATAAGCACATAGTTGCATTTTTCGTGCAACTCCCTTGCCCCAAATGAAGTCCACCTCCTCAGCCTGGTCGTGGTGGGTCCGAACCAGATCATAGCAGCTACGAAAGCAGAATAGACCTGAACCTCCCCCCGTACCTGGGCCGGCCCAGCTCCATGAATCCTCCGTCTGGGTAGCGTCTATGGGAATAAGGTGAATCTCGTCTGCAAGCTGGCCAGTAAAAGGGTATCCCTCTGGCCTCCAAACTCCGTCTCTAATGATCCGGCTGCATGTGAGCCCCCTTCTAGCTTCCATGTCCAGCTGTCCTCCCAATATCTCGAGCAGGGATCTGAAACCCAACCAAGGGTCTAGCCAAAGGTCGGTAGTCGTCCCATCCTTCATGTGCCTGCAGATAGCTGTCTGGAGCACCGGTCTACATCGCAGAATGGCCTTGAATGTGACCGAGAAATTATTGTCTATCCTGCAGGCCCAGAAGTTGGTCCTCCGTAAGTATCTGCTAGCCATCCAGTCCGTCCAGAGCGACCCCCCTTGATGAATTTCCAGGCCATCTTCACACAAGCTGCCTTCCGAGCCGCATGAAGAGGCCTCAACCCAACTCCTCCTTCCTCCCGAGGCCGACATAACTGATCCCATGATATCGCATGAATCCCTCCCCTCCAGATGAAGTTAGCGCAAATAGCCTCCACCTTCCGAATAGTAGCTGTGGGGATCTGGATAGACTGGAGCCAGAACATAGCGATGCCCGCAATGACCGACCGCACCAACTCAATCCGTCCCCCAAATGAAAGCCCCACCGCTTGCCAGCCCTCCACTCTCTTCTGGGCAAAGTCAACCAAGCTATGACAATCCTGCTCTCGGGCATAGTTGACCGTAAGCGG
Source organism: Iris pallida (assembly GCA_029216955.1). Lineage (NCBI taxonomy): Eukaryota > Viridiplantae > Streptophyta > Magnoliopsida > Asparagales > Iridaceae > Iris > Iris pallida. Next base: position 1,626,100 of record JANAVB010029817.1, on the reverse strand, counting down.
GACCCCTAGGTATTTCACTGGGAGCTCGCCCCTGTCCACACCTAAGGCGAAGGCTCTCTCCTCCTGAAGTGTACACCGGGAGCTGAAGTAGACTCTGCTCTTCTCCCGGTTTAACTGGAGCCCAGATAGCCGCCCGAACTCCTCCATAATGTCAGAGAGCGCTCTCATTCCCCTCATGGAAGGCTGGAGAAGCACCAATAAATCATCAGCATAAATCAAATGAGATACAGCAGGACTCACCAACCGGAAAAGGGGAACGATCCTCCCGCTATGCACTGCTATATCCATCATACTCGTGAAGTACTCCATCACCAAGGTAAAGAGATACGGGGAGAGGGGGTCGCCCTGCCTCAACCCCCTGTTGCTACTAAAATAGCCATGTGGCGTGCCCTGGATGAGGACAGAGAAGGTAGGGGAGCAGATGCACTCCCTCACCCTCGCAACCCATCTCTCGTCAAACCCCATGGCAAGCATCAAGTGGCACAGGAAGTCCCGATTGACCGTGTCATACGCTTTCCGAAGGTCAAGCTTCACACAAGCCTTCATCCCCCCCGGTTTGCTGAACTCCCGCACCATCTCGTGAGCAAGCAGACTGTGCTCCGCTATCGACCGACCCTTGATGAACGCTGCTTGGTTCTGGGACACTAGACCCTGCATAATCCCCTCCACACGCCTGCACATAAGATGAGTGATAATCTTGTAAAGGAAATTACAGCAAGCTATGGGTCTAAAGTCTGCAAGCGAGGTCGCTCCTTCCTTCTTAGGAACCAGAGTCAAGAACGTATGGTTCATCTCCTTCAGCAGCCGGCCCTCAGCAAAGAACTCCTGGACAGCTGCCAGAACAGGTGCCTTAAGCACACCCCAGTGTCGCTTAAAGAACCCCGCGGAGAAACCATCAGGCCCAGGAGCTTGGTTGGGATTAGCCTTCTTCACAATATCTTCCACCTCCTCCATCCTCACCGGTGCCAAAAGTAGACTGTTCCCATGTCGGGACACCAGTCTCTTCGTAACCAGGGCCGGAAACATGCTGGAGTAGTCCGTCTGCTGGTATAAGTCAGTGTAGAATCTGACGGCCTCCTCCTGGATCTCCACCGGGTCTCCTACAAGACGTCCCTCAGCATTCAGAAGTCTGGGGATGCTGTTCCGATGCTGACGGGTGCGGATCACATCATAGAAGAATTTAGTGCACCGGTCTCCATCTTTGAGCCAGGTGCATTTAGCCCTCTGAGCCGCACTGATCTCCTCCTGAAGTCTCATGATGCTAACCTCCTCAATCAGGGTCTTCTCCTTAGCCGTCAGTTCCCCATTCATAATGTCAGATTGGAGGGCAACCTGAGTGACCCGCAGCTCTTCTTCCTTCTCAGCCAGGGTAGTCGGCGGCCTCGTCTTCACCCACCCCCTGATAGCCCTCTTGAGTTGTTTGAGCTTGTGAACCATGCGAAATTGGGCCGTGCCATCCCGAAAGTGCTGCATCTCTCTCATAACTACCTCCTCATAACCTGGAGATAGGTACCAGCTGTTGTTGTACCGGAACGGCCTCGCCCGCAGAGCGGGTCTCTCACATAGGCCCACCCGGATAGGAGAATGATCGCTAGTACCCGCTGCCAGACCTTCCGCCACCGAGTTCGGGAAACACCTGAACCACTCGCTGTTGCCCAAGGCCCGATCCAGCTGACAAGCAATACGATTCTGAGTAGCCTTGTTGTGCCAGGTCCAGATATGTCCAGTTCGCTCCAGCCCCCGCATACCTGACATAAGAAGGCACCTCTGGAAGTCATATAAAATCGGATCCGGTACAGGCCGGCCCCCAACATTCTCTTGACGAAGCAACATAGCATTGAAGTCCCCCATGATGAGCAGGGGAAGATGCATGTTGTCCGCCATACGACCCATAAACACAATATCCCCCCACAGAGCCTCCCGGAGTCTCCGGTCGTTGTGCCCATATACAGCACCCAGGATGAATCTGAATCCACCTTTATTCTCAAAAGTAACACCGATGAGTTGCTCAGACTTGTGAATCTGAACCCCCACCCAACTACCTGTGTTCCACCTAACCCAGATCCTTGCCATACCACAAAGATCTAAGTTATGGATGTGATCCCAGGTTGCCGGAGTCCGATGCGAGAGCATTGCGGCCCCTCGAATCTTCGTCTCCAGCAGAATAGCAATATCACATGCCTCTCTCCTCAGCACCCCTCTGATCTCCCTCCATCGACCAATGGAACACCCCCCCTAATGTTCCATGCTAGGACCGACATCTAAATAAAAGATGTTGGGTCCCCCTGTAACTCCTCTGGATCGACACTCGAGGGAAGTGTCTCATCCGTCTGCTCAAGAACTGCATCTACCATTGAGGAAGGGGCAAGATGAGCCTGAATCCGGCTAAGAGTAAGTGTCCAGTCGGGATTGGGCTCGGTCTGATCATCCATCTCCCTCATCTGAGGAATATCCTCCAGAGTGGCAGGGGCATGTCTCTTCCTGCTGGTGTAAACCATAAGTGCCGTGGAGGCCTCCGCCCCCCTCTGACTACTCTCCGCCGCACTCATCCCCCTGGTCATCATAGTCCTCCGAGGCTGGAACGGAACCAGCGCACCCTACATGCTCTCCTGTCTCGATGTCAAACCTGTCTCCAGTCTCCTATCAATCTCCATAACTGTGTCTTCCTCCATGTGTCTCTCTGGCGCCGTCTCCTCAGGCGAGTGACTAGGGGCCGCCTCCCTCTCTGGTGCCTCCGTCTGAACCGTCTCCGGCCGGGTTGTCTCTGTCTGGCCCGCCTGTGGCCTGGCGGACTCTGTCCCCTTATAGTTGCACGCACTGGTAATGTGTCCAAAGCACTCGCAAGTCAAACACATGGGTGGGACCCAGTCATACTCCACAGCCTGCGTCAGAACCTCTCCAGATGGAACCTGATACTCGAGCATGCTCGGGAGCTCCGATCCTGCCTTGATCTCCACAAAGACTCTGGCGTACATTATTCTAGTTCGGAAAGTAGTGGCCTCATCTGCCTTGATCGGCTTCCCCACGAGGCTGGCGAGTCTCATGAGAAGCGGGATGCTCCAATATTGAACAAAAAATTCTAGGAACCGGATCCAGACGGGGATGGCATTCAACACTTCCTTCTCACACCTCAGCTCCGGTGTCCATTCTTTCAAAATAATGAGTCACCCATCAAACGACCATGGCCCTCTCTGAACAATCCTGGTCACATCCTCCGCCAGCCCAAACTTGACATAGTAAAATCCATTCTCCCAGAAGAAGAATTCCATGCTGCCCTTGGGCCTCCAGACTCTCTCTGCATAACCCCTGATTTGTCCAAAGAACGGCTTATTCCCTAACACATATAGCACTAAGGTGTTCTTCCAGAAATCGGCGACCTTTGCTATTTCCTCTGCGGGAAAGTAAGCCCTGTGTCCTCCACCAACCGCCATCGGGGTAACATATTCCATAGACATCGGACTTTGCGACTCCACTGGGGTGCAGACCTCCTTCCATGACCTAGGCCTCTGCTCCGCAGAGGGGGTCCTGGTTGGAGGAGTCGCAGTAGCCGGAACTTGTCTACCAGCATCAACTACAACACCCTTTCCCTTCTCCGCCGCCGTCGCCTTTGGCCGCCACCCAGACACTGTGCGAACCATATTCCCCCCTCGGCGATGCGGATCAACAGTGCCTCTTGGGGGTCGGCTCCCAGAATTTGCTTGGTTCTGAACCCCTCGTCGTCCTCCAGCCCGTCGTCTCACCACCGTCTGCCAGCCTGCCTCTCCAGTCCCGTCCGCCCCCATAGTAGACCCCGACCCGAATTCGAAAGTCGGTGCCGGACCTCTACTCGCTCCTGGACCCCCAATCGTGGTGGTCCCGATAAATCCAACCGACCCCCTTCCGCCTTGGAGCGCCCCGCCGCCGCCGCCCGACCCCCCCCTCCGTCTGGGGGGGTCTCCCTGCTGCTGCCGCCACCGGGGCGGGCCGCCCCCTCCCTGCCGGTGTCGCCCGACCCTCCCCCTCCGCCTGGGGGGGTCTCCCCGCAGCCGCCGCCACCAGGGTGGGCCGCCCCCTTCCCGCTGGAGTCGCCCGACCCCCCCCTCCGCCGGGGGGGGGGGGGGGTCGCCTTGCCTCCGCCACCGCCTGAACCTGGGGGGTTCGCCACCCCTCCGCCGCCCTTAGGAAGGAGCCGCCCCCCCCCCCCCCTCCCACCTTTCCGCCGGCCAACTAGGGGGTCGGGGGGGGGGGGGGGGGGTGGAGCCGTCGCCGCGGTCTCGAGCAAATATTTGGATGCCCTAGCAGAGCTAGGGTCGGGAGCCGCCGCTGCCATCTGTTATGAGGCGTGGATGGGAATCACCACGGAGTCGACGACACAATGCTATCCTTATATATATATATATATATATATATATATATATATATATATAAAATAACAATAACAATAATAGCACTAATAATAATAATAATAATAAAATCACCCCCAAATCCTCTAAATTCAGAGAAATTCTCAAGAATGTGGTGGCTCTGCGACTATTCCCTTGGATCATGTAATAGGGGTCTCCTTTCAAATAAGAAGATTCGGGGGCATGTGTTGAAATGGGGCAATGTGTAAGGGGCTTACATCTAAAAAGCTCTAGCTATTTTGCTGGTCAACAGATAAAAGAAAGATACTTGAAATACAATCATAGGGCATATTCAACTTTAATACAATCACTATATTTACCAGAAGGAAGCAAGAACAAAATAGTGACAACAGACTTACAGTTGTAGTCAGTCCAACCAATAGCCTGTTTTTCAAGATCATAAATAACTAGCTTATTTGATAAGAGAAAATCTGCAACAAAAAGTAAGAAATGATTAGAGAATGTTATCGGGATAGATAATAAGTGAGACAGAGATCAAGTCAACTGAATTAAGTGCAAGTGTTGTTGTGTAGGACCTTCAAATCTTCTAGTAAATGATACTGGCTGCTGCTATTACCGGTTGGCATAGGGGAAGATAATCACTACCTTAAGAATGATGATTATGAAGACTAATGAAACTCTCACTCCCTCTCCTAGCATACTGAGTGATGAACCTAATTCAACTTCCACTGTTCCTTTACTTCTTGATCCATGTCAAGTGCTGTTTTATTAAATAGTGTGCATGTCAGTTACAGTTCATACATTTGGTCTACTGTATTTTCCTGAAACAAGAATACCTTGTCATAGTTACACGGCACATTGGTTTTATCCTTTAAACTTTTCATGCTACTTACATATACGAACCATATCTCCAGCAGGCTGAGACCGGTAGGTTTCTTCTGTATATGATATCTGGAATTTCCATTTGGCGGCAAACTTTATCTGGGATAAGTTACTTACTCTGCATTTAAGAGGACAGCCCCCTCATATTTTATCAAACAACAACAAGATCATTTAAACTGTTCCATGCTCTTCACCTGATCAATGACCAACAACCACCAAAGCATTTTAACCTTTCTTTCTCTCTATAATTTTCTCCTGGTCCACCATAGTACATGATAGTTTGACGACATAAGAGTCAAAGGAGGTACATTATAAGTGCATCAGAGGTACTCATATTTGTGATGTTTTTGGACTAAATATTGCTCAAAACTCGCTATGCTAAGACAAACTGCATTTCCCATAACCTATATATGATACCTCATAAAGTTTATCCAATGTGGGACTAAACTAGAGTACATAGACTCACTAATTCGAATGATTCCCCTCAAGATGGAGCATGTAAAACATGTCCAACTTATTACATAAATTGGAAAAAGTAAACACTCGTAGAGCTAAAAGGACATGATTAGCATCGGTAGAGTTACAGTACATGAGTAGAAGCATCAACATCGGTAGATTCACCATCATGAGAAACAACATGAATAAAAAGGTAGACACATGACCCAAAAGAGAGTACACAGTGACTGACAGGCTGATGCTTGACCAACAACAATAGAAGAGGTCGATACACAAGGATACAAACAGAAATAACAAAGGAGTAAGCACATGAGTATGCACAACTGGAAATAGCGTATCTGGCGCACGATAAAGCACAAGGAAATAGCATTCAAGAGGCAATAGTATCAGAGTTCAAGATTGTAAAAAAAAAGTAATAAATTGGTAGGCAGAGTACTGGCCAAATACTCTCTCAAGTTGGAAATGACAAGCATGTAAACTTGGAAGCAAAGATGTTTTTTTTTGGACTAGGGTTTTGGGCTATGATTTGGATGGCGGCTAGGGTTTTGGATTTTTTTGGGAGATCTAGGGTTTTGAAAAGGGTGGCAACTAGGTTTTTTCAAGATCTAGGGTCTTGAGGGCTAAAGGTTGGTGGCTAGGTTTTTTCTTAAGATTTAGGATTTTGGAGGTTGGGTGGCTATTGGGTTATGCAAATGGATTATGAATGACTGTTTGGTTTGAAGATGGTGATTTTTGATAAGTTGGTTTGGAGACGACGTGGAGAATTTGTGAAGCGAACATGTGGTCTGGAGAAGATGAGTTTGGAGGAGATGGATTTGGAATTTGAAGAAGATACATGGTGTCGGCTAGGTAGGGTTTGGGATACAAAAAAGATCGACGGTGGTGTTAGGATTAGGGTTTGGATTTCGCATAGGAAGAAGATAGGGTTAGGGTTAGAGAATGGAAGGGATAAGGCTCTAGGATTGGGGAAAAAGATAAGGTCTTGGGTTTCGGGGATGGTGGAGATGGGTATGGTAATAGGGTTAGATAGAGGAAGAGAATAGGTTCAGGAAGATGGATAGGGTTTTATTTTGTTGTAAAATTCATTTTTGTGGAATGTAGAGATCTAGGTCTGAGATGAACTATGATGTTTCCATGTAGAAAACTATATTATATACTTCATTGATGTGGTTTGAGTGTGTGTGCTCGTAACTCTGTCAAATGCGGGACTAAAGCAGACTAGAAAGACTCACTATCTACAACCTGAGAACATTATCAACATTTACTGAGTCCTTGTTTCCAAGTTACTTCTTCATTATCCACTTGAAATAACTGACTTGTGGGTCTAACTTCACCTAACTCTAATCCTGCAAGACACTTCAAACATATAGTCATATGATATTAGGTTCAGAATACTGACTAAACCATACTGAGAAATGATACAGACATTCATAAAGGTATATATACTCGATGAAGTTCATGTGCTAATGTGCCAATAAGCAATAAGAATATTACATAGGAGCTAATCAATGAAGGGTTAGTATGTTTAAACTTTAAATAATCATTGCCATAAGCAACAACTGTTATTGTTACATTTTTCCCTGCACAATAATTACATATCTCAAGGATAAGATTGACTGAGTTTATATATATGCACAGAAGAAACAGTTCTTGTTTAGTAAATCATTTACCTCCCAAAAGAAACAAATTCTTCTGATCTTTAGGTTGCAGTCCACGTCTTTGCCAGCCAATGCACCAGGTATTCCCCTGTGGGTACCAAGACTAAAATTTATCAGAAACCTGGACAAATGACACACAGTACTAGAAAATTGTACGTGCTCTGACTTGGAAGGGTGAAACAATAAAAACACAATATTTTCTTGTTCACAAAATCTGCTTATAGGCTGTAGAAGGACTTAAACTCGATATCCCTCATTATATTACAACATACAGTTACATTTCATACAAAGCTGGTTGTGGAGCAAAACCTTAAAGCAAGAAAGCTTGTTCAAAGGATTTAGATTTCCAAAATGGTCATCCTAAGATCAACCTGTATCAATTTGCATTCATTATGGGAAAGGGAAGGACATGCAATCAGAAACATTATATTAGTTGGATATGTTAAGGCATGATAGTTGCTTTATACAAAAGTTGATATGCAGAAATTAATCAGAGATGTACCATTTCTCCATGGGCCCCTCAGAAGTAACTGAGTGTTTGATATGTGTAAGTGAACTGGCATATACATCTCATTTCGGTTTTCGAGGTGAATGGTTGTTAGTTTCTCTAGCAATTAGTAGTGTATTAGTGTCGAAAGAAATTATTTCTGCTCACCTCTATATTCCACCCCACCCCAGATTTTGTTTATACATAAAACCACAGCTCACATAATCTACTATAGATTAAGCGCATAATCAGGGACGGGCGGTGCATCAAGGAGACATCCAAACAACCACCTTAGAGAACTACAATGATGTTATGTCATGTAATGGAAGATCAGTGTTTGTCAACATCTCTACATAGATTGTTGTAGACTTCACTAACCTGAGATTGGAAAAAATAATCATGGGGCTTTACTGATAATGCAAGTGACTCCTCAAAATGTAATGTGACATCTGGAAAGGCATCATCAACACTGCAATTAAGAAATAATATGAGTGCAGCAAACATACTATAAATAAAAAATGTTTTGTAATCTAATCAACAGAGTAAATTTAGATATCAAAGTCAAACCAAGTTGCATTATAGTGGAAGATTGATCTCCAACTAAGGGTTCCAGAAAGTGAAAACTTTTGACTAACTAGCATATTGCACTATTTTTCTCTGGTGTACAAATATGAGGAAATCATCTACAATGAAAGTCATATGTAGATAGCAGAAGTTGTAAGAGAAGAAAAAGGAAATTAGGTGACATCTTGCCTAAGTTAGGTTAAGAGAGGCTTATGTCCACATGATGAATCCATGGTAAATTATTACACAAACGGTCCACAAGATTCTTCATGATCTCCAAACATTAAAGATTTTTGGGTGGAAAAAAAAAATCATTTTTTAAAGATTTCGAGGTTTTAACCCATGAATCAAGTGGGTCCCAATTAAACGGTTTTCAAGAATTGAATACATGAGATTGCTTGATTTTCAGGTTAGAGAGCACAATAACATTTATACATAATGATTTTAGGGCATGGGAAATAATAAATGGTGTCTGTTATCCATCGAATGGTCCAACAAGTGATTATTAGTCCCTTATCTAACTTACATAAGGTGTCATCTCATTTTCCGTGTTTCCAAAAAAATATACATATAGCAACTATATATAGAACACTATGTGTTTATGCTTGTTTATTAATAAAAGAAAGCACACAGGAATAGGTCATATGCTGCAAGAATATGGATACTGACATGATGGTTTAAATGGTATAGTGTTTTATGATCACAGGATACCCTTGAAACTGAAAGAAAGATTGTATAAGATGGCTATAAGGCCTACCATGCTTTTATGGATCCCTATAGCTATGCATGGTAGGAATAGCAAATTAGGGAAATAGCAGCCGATATGCTGTAACAGCCACTATAACAATCTGTTATACCAGAATCGGTCAATGCAACAATATTTTGCTATAATATCATATTTGTATTCCAATTTAATAATGAACCATATATGATGGGATTTCACAGTTTAATTGTACATATAGGTTTTTTAAAGACTTGCCTTTCTACCCAAATCTATCTTCACTAGGAGCTTCTAATTTAAAAGCATTCATTGTAGACTTGCATGGTGGATCTTAGTAACAACATCTATAGGACTACTAAACCAAGAAAACCAAAAATAATAAGTTAGAAACTTAGAAACCAAATTATCAGACGGAAGCAGTATGAAAGAGGATGCATCATAACATATTACGTAGTATATGGGTGTGATGCTTTAGTTAACCCAAAATCTCTGTTTTTATTGTACTAGTGTTTATCTTTTAAAGACGTGTGCTATTTGTTACTGTTATATCACAAATTTGTAATAGCTATTAGATTCTTTATACACACACACACACACACACACACCAGGACACGTCCATATCGCCTGATTATTGTCCAGTATATTGTCTAATATCTGCAAAATGCGCTATGGCACTCCTTAACCACACTGTAGCCATTATCCACTATTTGAACCTTGTTATTATGTTAAAAACATATAATACAATTAAAAATGAAAGTGGAGAAGAACACAAGGGAGGCATAACATGGATAAGGATTTGAGGATATTATATTTAAGAAAGGGATAATAAGATATTTCAGTTTGTGTATTGTCTTACTAATTTATCAGATTATGATAGTGTAATTTAGAAAATTAATTGACAATATATTGAAAACGAAGAGAACTTTATTTTGCAGTTAATTTGAATGAACAATACCATTTACAGGCCTAAATAAAGTATTAATCTAGCATATAAAAATAAATACCTTTCCGTATATGTAAAACAAGTAAAGTCACCCTGGTTATGGAGACCCAGACCTTTACGGTTGCCAAAGATCTGGAGATAATCAGGAGGGAAAGAATAAGAACTATCCCCAGAAAAGAATTTAAAAGAATAAACACCATTACCGCATCCATCATTGACCTATATGCTTCATCAGGAATATAAGCTAAGGTTGTACCACTGTCAATTATTGTCCCTTTGGAATCTCCGAATCCAAATAAGTCAGTTGGTAAGTCTAGAAAAGTGCCACCAACATCAATTGACTTCAGGATGACATTATAGTGTGGCCTGCAGTGGTAATAAAAAAAATATTTTATATTTCAAGTGCCTAAATTTAGAAAGATTGAGAATTAACATCTATGTGTTCCATGTTAAACCTTCAAACTTTAACAGACCAAGACACATAGAAAGTTACTTCTGTTTCAAGTTTCAAATTGCACAAAAATAGTTGTCTCTTAACTCAATCAATATACCACATTGTAGTTGAACAAATTCTTTCATTTATTACTGTATTATTTAAGTAAAGGAGTCAGTTACTCAAAATTGACAGATAATTTATATCTTCCTTAATAAATCTTCTTATATATACCTTTACCCTATATCTGCACCAATGAAGATGAATAGTAAGATATTAGTCAAAGGAGCTTCTAGAACTAGGGTAGGCATAAAACGAACTTTAAACAAACTTGGATTAAGGTTGTAATAAAGGATATGGTTTTTGTTAACATTACAACATACATGGTCCTTAACAGGGTTGAGTGGATGAAAATGATTCAAATAGCCGACCCTTGGGCAGTGTTCTAAACGGCGTCCACCTAGCGCGTCTAGGCGGCGCCTAGGCGGTAGGCGGTCTCTCTCCGTACCGCTTTTCGGTAGGAGGTGGAGTAGGCAGCCAATGGAGGTTGGCGGCACAGGCGGAGGTGAGACAACGTAGGCCAGTGCCTAGGCAGAGCAATATCTAACAAGATATTTTGGCCAAAAAGATTTTGTAAGCATTCTGGGCCTATGGTTCACTTTTACAAAACTAAAACTTTATAAATCTTCTTTCTACAACTTAGTTATGCATGGAACATCCCTAAAATATACATATTATGCAAAAACAGTGGTAAAATAGTAATTAAAAAAAAGTTCAAAATGTATTGACCGTGAAGGCAGCACCTAAGCAGTGCCTAGGCAGCCTAGGCGGTAGGCGGACTCTCTCCGCCGCGCACCCACCTACCGCCGTTTAGAACCTTGCCCAAGGGGTAGAGGATTTATTGTTATGTTATAACACTATGTTCCAGTTTTGAACGAGAGCCGAAGTCTATCTGAAGGCTCTGTTACACTTATAAACATTACAGGATCACTGGTTGGTAAACATTAACCTCTGATAAGTCGACTAAAAACCATACCCAATTCTCTCATTCATGAAGACATGTGAGGTTGGATAATGTTCCCATAGAATTCCTTTACAAAACCGTCCTATTTCTATTTGTACAGATACATTTTGTCTTCAAAAGATTACCAGTAGGCAAATTTATGTATGAAAACATCAATCAAGAAGGTAAAAGTAGATGGAGGTTAAAGTCGACTATGATGTAGGTAACATACATGTCAGGTACCAACGGTGTTGTCTTTACTTTCGGATCAACCACATCCCCGATTGCAAATATCCCTCCACCATTAATAGTATCCAAGCAGTGAGCAAAAATCTTTCTCACTTTTCCAGAAGCAGCCATCTGTGAAATCATAGAATAATTGGCTTGTCCAAAACCAAGTAGCCCGTCAACTGCACCTTTTGGGTTTTGGCCAGTCTGTTGCGCACCACACCTGCGCAATAGTGAGATTAAGATCATATGCAACTCACAGAAATGTGTATCAAGACTCAAGAGCATCAATCACGCAAAAATGTTTGAGTCTAATATTCATTCAATTAATTCAACCCTGGGGATCCAATCAAACAAGTAGATTAATGTAGAAAACTATTCATACAATTTCATAGAGAAGTTATCAGCCACTTGTGAAGAACAGCGGCAACGACAAAGCTAGGTTCATGATCTAAAACGTAGAAAGATTTTATTTTTCGTTTTTGAAATTTTCACAACTAAAATAGATAATTCAATTTCTTCTAATATAATAACTTGCTCAATCTGAACTCACCAATACGCATATCATACCCTTGAGGAGGGAGTTAACAATATGTAGAATCGTAGTGATATTAAGACAACCAGAGAACATGAAACATGTGATTAATAACGAAATCAAACTCACATATTCAACTAGGGATGGAAGCAGATCCAGATGGATAATTTCAGTTATGCATTGGCCCAAAACCTACCGCAGTTGTTTTTAAAATTCCAAGTACCGCTCCCTCCCTCCCTTATTCTCCTGATACTAAATTTGTGTAGTTTTAGTTGACCTATACTTGATTGATAGTTTCTGTTATGCATTTGACAAAATCCTACTCGAAATCATCTAATTCCACCCTCTTTCTAATATGTTTAATTGCATGACCCCTCCTCCCGCTTAGTCACCTTCATGTGCAAAATCTAATGTATTAAGTGTTTGTTGATTATATTTAGCATGTGCTATATATATTTGCAATTTACAATTGCCTTTAGTCATTCGTTTATCCTTTGTAAACTACACCATAAAACTCATGAAGTAATTTTATCGTTGTTGTTGTTGTTATTATTTTTTTTTTTTGTTTAGTTTCTGCTCGCTAGGGATAAGAAGTTCTGTGTGTGTTTCCACCTCCGTATATCGGGAAAGATGAATCAAAAATGTTTGTGGTGGCTGTAGTATACAATTAGAGGTCAACCCTCACTTGGGCATTTCTCAAATGTGTTCACTTGTGAACACAACTGACAGGTCACAGAAGATATCTAAACTCTTAACAGAAAATGTCAAAGGTGCAACAATCTTTCACTGGACAATGAGATAGGAACAATGACATCAAACATAGATTGAAGGCAGCACCATATAAGCAAACATAACCTACTTTGAAGTATCTTCCAAGTAGGGTGCTAGTGGAAAAAAATTGCAAATATTCTTTGCATCATCAACCACTCCAACCACAAACCACAACTTCAATAGTCTTCAACATCGGCTGTTTCTAGAAGAATTTTATGTACGTAAATGAGGTGTTAGATTAGAATTATATACCAGCTTAGCACTAGAAGCAAGAGTTGGATCAATTTGACATTTGAAACAGAACTCACCCAAAAGCAACACTTGCATTGGCTGCGATTGTTTGGTGATCACCTGACACTTGGTTGTACTGTACAACATCCCTCACTAAATATCCACCAGACGAACTCCCATCGCCATACATCACACTGTATTGGCATGGCACACCAGGTACACAGCCTGTAAGCTCGGTTTGATATAAAACTGAGCAGAAACTATCATCACATGACACTATACTTCCACTGTTCGAACCTTTAGGATCATATAGCTTCAATTTTATCTGCATTGGCAATAAAAATCCACCATTCAATGAAGGGATGCTAGGGAAATAACTAAACAAAATTATAACTTCTCAGTTCTCACACATTGTAAGGTATGTAAGAGATGTACATTTAGGGGCTGTTCGGTTGCTTGTAAATGGAAATCCTTTGCAGCTTTTGCTACTGTAATTGGTGTTGCACTCACTTTGGCTGCAACAAAAGCTGCAGGAATCGGGCTATTTACTACATCTTTTGTTGCAGTAAATGCACCATTTACAGAAAAACAAACACTGGAATTGATGTAAATGATGCAACAACAATTATAGCAACAACACTTACAACCAACCAAACAGTTTGGCTTGAAATGGCTGATTCCATTCCCATAACATACTTGGTGGGTCACGATATAGGGTTTCTTTCTACTTTAAATTGAAAACAATGTAGGAGTTGCCATAAATTAGAAATTTATTCTGGTATTCGGAACAATGTGACATAATAAGATAGTTTAAACATAGTTATCAACATATAAGGCAATGCTTACACCAATATTGCTTTCCTTGGGGCAGCCACTGCATTGGATACAATTGACCCACAAAATGTCACTTCCTGTGTCCACCTGCACATAGTAATCCTGTGGTGGGGTCCCTATTCCAATCCTTGCATAGTACAACCTATATTCCATTTGAATAGCAACTTGTCAAGAACTTGATGATGTGGAAACAAAGCATCAAAAGAAAAATAAAGAAATAAAATGAAACAGGGTAATACATCATCATGATAATAATTGCCTTTAATGTTAAACAAAAACCAATAGATCTCCAATAGATCTCATTCTAGTAAACAACAATGACAACAAAGCCACACAGAAAATAATAATAATTCTAAGCTGCATGAATTCTTTTCTTCAATTCTCCCAAAGGGAATGCTAACAAATGTCATATCCTCTTTCACAGCCTCAATCCAAGTTTATTCGGTCAACCTCTATTTCAATCAGCTCTTTTAACTATGATCATATCCCTCAGTGCATAATTAATCTCCTTTATGCACAAGAAAGCCATCTAACCCCCTCTAGGAAAATATCAAATCTGCATTGCAATTGTTACTTCGGGAAATTTTGTATTTCTGGTGGCCTCAATAGATCACATCAATATCATCTAATATCCTAATTGGTCAATTAGGATCATTATTCATTAACTTTTTTAATGACATCATACTAGAGAATTCACTTCGACCACCATAAACTAGGTGTTTAGAAAGGAATCCACATGAAAGGAACCTCCTCAATATGAGTTAAGGAGTTATTTCACCCGGAAAGTGAGTCTTGGGCTTTAACAAGTGCCATAAACTTATTGTTATAGAAAACTTTAGTTTCATTTTTCTATTCCAATAACAAGAATATAAGGAAAAACACACCCAAAGTACAAAAACAGATACCACTAAGGTACCATCGAAGTATGGTGATGAAATGAAGAATTTTGGCACACAGGAATTATAAGTGCTCAATTCTGAGCGTGCCTATCCCTTGTTGTTTCCTACTGTTGGCTAATTCCTCAATTCTTCGGGGAGCTTTTAATTGTGTATTTAGAAGTTAGAACTCCTGATTCCTAAAACACAAGGGAAGGCATTGCAACTAGAACCATAACTCCAGATTGCCATTCTGATAGGAATTAGTGAAGGAATTTAGAAATTTAAGATTTATGTCTTATTCCTCCACCAGAAAATTAGCTAATTCCTCAATTCCTGAAATTTTCCAATTCCTCTTATGTATGCCAAATTGTTTTTTTTCTAGCCTAATAATAAAATATAACATGAATCTGGAAATACAAAAAGGAGACCAACAAGTCATTGCCTAGATACTGGAATCAAGGTGAGGAATGACCATGATGAGGAATTGAGGAATTTGGGTCTAATTTGTGTTTAATTCCTGTCGAACACTATATTGGCACCCCCCAAAATTTATGACTACTCTATTCCAGTCACACTTCCTAGTTCCTAATCTATCTCGTTTCTTCACCCCTCTTATCTAATTCCTAAATGTCTGGGGGAGGCAGCAAGGAAGGGCATTGGAATTAGAACCATAATTCATGGTTGACGGATAGGCTTTTCACATGAGAACCTAATCCCTCAGGGTCTAAACGATGCTAGGTACTAGGGTGAGGAAATGAGGCGTTAGGGTCTAAACACTGCTAATTCCTATCAAACACCATATTATTGGCGCACCCTATATAAGCTTTCTCACTTTTCCAGAAGAAGCCATCTGTTTAGACGTTAGGGGTCTAAACACTGACTTGCTTTCAAACATCCTAAGTCCTTGTCGTTTTTCTGCTCTAAACTAATTCATCAAAATTATAACCAGAGTTCATTGTTGCTAGACTGAAATTTGACGAGAACTCGGAAATTAGCCTAATTCCAGCAATAATAGACCTACAATCTACAGCAATTGATGAAAAGCCATCCTGTCCCGTCCCGTTCCTTCCCTTCCCTGTGACAATAATCACCCAACCAAGGCAGAAGCTTCAACAATAACGTCAGACCCAATGTTAACCTAATTCATGCATAGGAGGTTTTCTTTTGTTTCGGAAGCTGTAAAGCTCAAAACTTGGGGCAAAGAGGAAATCGTCGATTTTGTGGTCGGAATTTGAGTAGCTCAAGGTTGCAAAATCAAAAGTTGAAGAGAATGAAGCCTCATTCCAAGAACGGAATTTTTTTCTTTCTTTCTTTGTTGCCATGGCTATGGCAATAAAGACCGGATTTTTAATCTTTCTTTCTTTTTTTCTTTTCCCGCTAAACCAGCTCCATCGGTTTGGCCTTAACTTCTCAAGAAGAGGCTAGTCTTCCATTTTTCCGAAGCTATAAATAAAGCTCAAAACTTTGGGGGGGAAAGGAAAAGATGACCCTGTGGCGGTGGGAACGCTGAGGCCGCCGAGGGGGAGGTCGACCGCCGCGAGCATCCGCGAGTGGCGGCGCGAGTCGTGCGCCGCCAGATCCGACATGTTCCGGTGCCTCCCGCCGGCGAACTTCCTCTCCACCTTGAACACTCCGATCCCCATCGCGGTAGGAAGCAGCAGAAGCAGAAGACACAGGGAGATGGCCGAAGCTCCTCTCGTCGAAGAATTCTCCGCCATGGTGGTACTATTTCTCTCTCTAGAAGGAGAGAAACGGGGAGAGGAGAGAGAGAGAGAGGGATTCCTTGATTAATTGGTTATTGAAACCCCTTTTTTCCCTTCCTTTTCCTTTTTTTGTTTGCTATTTATGCTTTTTGGGCGCAAAGGAAAATGCGGCATTTGATGGTGCTGGAGAGCAGTTTGACTGGTGGCAGCGAGAGGGAGAAAAGAATGTTGGCCAAGTTTGGAAAAGGACTTCTAAAAAGTACAAGTTTTGGTCCGAGCTTTTAGATTCGCTTGATGGGGACTGCCATGTACATCTCACTCATTATTAATGGCTTTTTCTAATAGCACCCCAACTATTTCTAGGGACTACCACTTACTAGAAAATAGTCCAGATTTGAAAAAATTTTACTGGAGACGTTTCGAAAATTACTTTGGACTATCCCAACCCCCCCAAATCCTCTCTTTCATTTCATTTTCAGAAAATTTACTGTACCGATAATATTTTAAATAATATTTGTTTAAATGATAGATGTTTGAAAAATTTGGTCAAACAATACAATTCGACAGACCGTGTGTCGAAAAATGAGTATGCTAAAATTCCGACAGACGGTATGTCGAAAAATGAGCATCATCTCAAATTCCGACAATCCGTTTGGCTGAAATAAAGCATTTAGTTGGGTTGGGTTGGGTTGGGTGGGTTTGGTTTAAATTTTTTTTATGGTTTACTTTTGGAGTTGGGTGGTGGGTTAGTTCCAATCAATTTACGGTTTGGTGGGTTTGGTTTTTTTTTTTGGGGGGTTGGGTGGGTTAATTCCAATCAATTTATGGCACTACCAAAATTTATCGATTTAGCGACGGCCGAATCCGTCGCTAAGACGACGGTAATTACAATTAGCGACCGATTGCCGACGGATATTGGCCAAAAACATCTGTCGGCAATCAGCTCGTCGCTAATAACCGTCCGTCGCTAAGTTGTCGTCACATGACGGAATAGCGACGGATAGTCGACGTCACAATACGAAGACTTAGCGACACGTTCCCGACGGATTTCCGTCCATTTCAACTATTAAGTACTTAACTGTGTAGGAAATAGCGACGTAACTTTCCGTCGGTAACCCGTCGTAACGGCGTATCAGATCGTATCGTTGCGTCGCTAATCCGTCGATAACGTCGATATTAAGTGACGGATTAGCGACGGTCTGCTGACGGAAAAACCGTCGACCAGCTTCTGGAAATTCATGTCATTTCCAGCAACTTGGCGACGGATAAGTCGTCGCTATGCCGTCGCAACGTATCGACCGCATAGCGATGGATTAACCGTCGACCTTGTTCTGGAAATTCTTGTTATTTCCAGAATACGGACGACGAATATGTCGTCGCTATTCCGTCGAACAATAAATCAGCTCGTCGGATGGTCCGTCGACCATCCGTCGCTACCTGGAAATAGTTTTCAAATATCCAGTTAGCGACGGAATAACCGTCGAAAAGTCGTCGGAAACTGGAAACATCCGTCGCAAGACGGTCACAAGTCCGTCGCTAACTGAGAATATTTTGAAAAAAAAATTACTGTTTTTTAGCTGTTCGCAAAAATTTGCATAAACCAAACCAATATATAATGCACACCAATTATCCAACAATCACATAGACCAAATATATTATGCACACCAATTATCCAAGAATCACATAGACCAAAATATGCACATACGAATTTAATGCACATCAATTATCCAAGAATCATATAGACCAAACCAAATTAATATAAAATAGACATCAGTTATCCGAAAGAGTAACCTAATATCCATCGTTATAATCCGATCATTGCACAAATATTCTAAATTTTTCACAAATATTCCAAAACACATAGGAAAGAGTTGGCCAGTTACAGTAACCTAATATCCAATCCTGACGACCGATCATAGTACAAATATTCCAAAATTTTCACAAATATTCCAAAACATATAGGAAAATCGACTTTGGCCTCAACAAAGACCACAAGTCAGACGATGAATCCTCACAGCCAGGGATGATAGTTGCGTTGAGGCATGTACCATTCTATCAGCCACTTTGCATACGAAGGCTCAATCTGGTTGAGGTCTTCTGTAGGGATAGGAGGGTCGGTCCCGATGCTACTACTCTCTGACGGTGGCTCCTCCTTAGCTTCAAGCTTGGGAGCAATCTCTTCCCTGATGGTCATCGGTTCTTCCTTGACAGTCACCGGCTCTTGTTTGACGACGGAGACTTCTTCCGTGTCGACCTCCAAGGGTTTCTTGCCTCGACCCCTTCCTCGACTAGCAGCACCACCTCGACGAGTCCTAGGAGCCATCTTTCTGACAACAGAAATTTTCATATAGGGTAAAGAAATTGACTCAAGTTATAAAAGTTGTGACGTTGGTTTTTTGCGTTCATCATCATTAGAGGGAGCAGCACTCGAAAAGTTGTGACGTTGGTAGCATGAGAGAGTAAAAATCTGTATCACAAAACTAACAGAATTACTATGTAATCATGTACTCACCAATAACCGGATGTAACTGGAGTCATTGGTACTATCGTGCAGTAATTTGTGGATCCACAGAGATGCTAGATGTACTTAGTATCTAGTGTATCAGATTAGTATCGGTCTATCGGTTTGGTATAGGACGTATCATATTGGTATCGTCATATATCTGATATGTACATGTATCGGCCGAATAGCTAGGATTCATATTGGTCTTATCGATTTGGTATCGGTCATATCCGATAGGTATCGGCCGTGCTGGATTAGTATAGACTATTTCAGATTAGTATCGTGGAAGGTTTAGTAACAACTGTACTTGAATTTCTCTCTTCTCGAGCTAGAATACCATTGCAAGAGAATCACCAGATCGTGATTGGCCAGTTACAGTAACATACATACTTCATTTTCCATCAGAAAAAGCGAGATTGAAAAGGAAGTATGTATGTTCTGTAACTGGCCATCTATGCTCTCGTGACTCTCTTGCAATGGTAATCTAGCTCTAGAAGAGAGAAATCCAAGTACACTTGTTACTAAACCTTCAACGATACTAATCCGAAATGGTATATAATAATCCAACACGGCCGCTACCTATCGGATATGACCGATACCAAATCGATAAGGCCAATATGACTTAATGGCTATACGGCCGATACATATCGGATAGGACGATACCAATTCGCTAAGGCCAATACCAACCGATACGGTCCATACCAAAATGATAGATCGATACTAATCCGACACGGTCAATACTTATAAGTACCTACGGTCCAGGAGGTTGATCCGCTAGTACATCCATGTACGAACAACGAAGTAACGATCCATTTCAATTTGGATGTGAAAATCTGTATCGTAAGACAAACTAAACATAATCAGTTCTATTTCACATGCTTAATTGTCAAGTATGGGAATGAATAGCTCAGAACACAACCCAAAATTCATTCTAGATGAACTCACATAATGTTTACAGTCTTGGTCTCAACTGTCTTCGATTCTATGATCCCATGTCTTAGGTTAAATAAATCACTAACCTCATCACGGTGAGTCTTGGTGTAGCACTCAAATGTGGGGCACCCGTAAATTCGTCGAGGTTTTAAATCATCGACATTGAGTTTTAAACCCTCACGTAGCCTTTCTGCTTCACTTCTAGGGTCAAGCAGCATCTTCTTGCAAGCTTCGGTCTCCAGATACTTAGTGTCAAGATTCTGGATGCTTTCGTAGAGCATGTCAACGCATCCTAGCGTCAATTTACTCGGCAGGAAATTGACGCTAGGATGCGTTGACATGCTCTACGAAAGCGTCCAGAATCTTGACACTAAGTATCTGGAGACCGAAGCTTGCAAGAAGATGTTGCTCGACCCTAGAAGTGAAGCAGAAAGGCTACGTGAGGGTTTAAAACTCAAAGTCGATGATTTAAAACCTCGACGAATTTACGGATGCCCCACATTTGAGTGCTACACCAAGACTCACCGTCTGTATAGTTCGGTTATTGGCGCTCGATGTCCCTGTGGTAAGGCAATGGATGAGGATATTGCGTGGAAGGGGGTTGCAGATGGAGGCAACAAGGATGGCGTGTTTGTGAAAGGAGGGAAAGGATACATAATCACAGACGATTTGTATGTAAGGCCATTCTATTCCATGGAGTCTGCGTTGTCTATTTTCTGAAAGCATGGGATCATAGAATCGAAGACAGTTGAGACCAAGACTGTAAACATTGGCCGCGATGAGGTTAGTGATTTATGTAACCAAATGTAGTAATCTTGTAATTTAAAGTTGGAAGAACATGCAAGTAGCCTTATATATAGTTGCTGCCTCACCAGTCGAATGACTTAATTGCCAAGTATCGGAACGAATGGCTCAGAACACAACCAAAGATTCATTCTAGCATACATTAGTGAGTTCATCTTGATTCTGTTACGTCCTTCAGATACTATATACGATAAGAAAATAGATGATTCACACTAATGTATGCTAGAATGAATCTTGGCTTGTGTTCTGAGTCATCCGTTCTGATCAAGCATCTTCCTTCTCCTCTCCTCCACCATGGCTCTGAACCAATCTGCTCCTCCCTACTTCCCTTCTTCTTATTTAACTCTCTCAGCCATATATGACATCCAGCTCAAGTGTAGAGTCGGGGGAGAAGAAGTGGGCAGGAAGATGAGGGGGAAGCAGCACAGCCGACGGCATGACCCGGAGGAAGTACATAGGTTTTCTTCAACAGCCGTAGGAGGACTATTTCTCCTACGGCTGTTGAAGAAAACCTCTGTACTTCCTCCGGGTCATGCTGCAGGCTGTGCTGCTTCCCCCTCATCTTCCTGCCCACTTCTTCTCCCCCGACTCTACACTTGAGCTGGATGTCATATGTGGCTGAGAGAGTCAAATAAAAAGAAGGGAAGTAGGGAGGAGCAGATTGGTTCAGAGCCATGGTGGAGGAGAGGAGAAGGAAGATGCTTGATCAGAACGGATGGCTCAGAACACAAGTCAAGATTCATTCTAGCATACATTAGTGTGAATCATCTATGTTCTTATCGTATATAGTATCTGAAGGACGTAACAAAATCAAGATGAACTCACTAATGTAATACTAAGACATCATCTACTACTATATAAGATATAGTGATAGGTTGTCGTATCATCATTGCCGAGGGATGAGGGTCGGAGGACAGGCAACTTTATCTACGGCTACATAGTTTCTACCTCGCCAGTCGAATGGCTGCAGGGACTAATGCAAATGGAGCTGAAAAAATATGCATAAACCAAACCAATATATAATGCACACCAATTATCCAAGAATCACATAGACCAAATATGCACATACGAATTTAATGTACGCCAATTATCCAAGAATCATATAGACCAAACCAAATTAATATAAAATAGACATCAATTATCCTGAAGAACGTAACAGAATCAAGATGAACTCACATAATGTAATACTAAGACATCATCTACTACTATGTAAGATATAGTGATAGGTTGTCGTATCATCATTGCCGAGGGATGAGGGTCGGAGGACAGGCAACTTTATCGACGGCTACATAGTTTCTGCCTCGCCAGTCGAATGGCTGCAGGGACTGTCCTGATCACCATGTCGTACCGTAGATCAAATACAAATGGAGCTGGAATACAGAAACCAAAATACAGAATCAAATTCCTGGGACGGATGGCTCAGAACACAACCAACCGGAGAGGATACTCTGAGAGATCCATCTGAGTAGGACGTATACTCTGAGAGATCACCTTTACAAGAATGATATCAGTAGTGGGATTGAGTACTGGAGGGGATACTATCAGAGTATACGTCCTACTCAGATGGGTCTCTCACCATTACTATTTTTTTCTAACAGCATGGTGGATGTGCTCCGTCAACAGAATCTGGCTCCGAGCCAAAACTTTGTCCCGGAGCTCAAGTGGACATCCTTCGTGTAGAGCTCGAGTGAGAGGTTCCTGACAGCAAGGTGGTCTCCTTTGTCAAAGTATCCGTGCTCGTCCCACAACCAATGTGGGATGAGCACGAATACTTTGACAAATAAGACCACCATGCTGTCAGGAACCTCTCACTCGAGCTCTACACGAAGGATGTCTACTTGAGCTCCGGGGCAAAGTTTTGGTTCGGAGCAAGATTCTGTTGACGGAGCACATCCACCATGTTGTCAGAAAAAATTAGTAACGGTGGGAGATCAATCTGAGTAGGACGTATACTCCGATAATATCTCCTCCAGCACTCAATCTCACTACTGATATCATTCTTGTAATAGTGATCTCTCAGAGTATACGTCATACTGAGATGGATCTAATATTCTCTCTTGTTGGTTGTCGTATCATCATTGCCGAGGGATGAGGGTCGGAGGACAGTACAAATAGTCTAATACAAAAACAACTCAATAAGTAGTCCAATACAAATAGTCTAATACAAAAATAACCCAATACCAATAGTCCAATACAAATAAGTACTAATAGCTAATGAGAACCACGCTGCTCACGCAAACGCTCAGTGATACGTTCACGCATCCACCTCGAAAAAGCGAGATTTTTGGCGCGAGGAGAGATGTCGTCCCTTGCAAGGACTGCATCAAGAGAACTCTCGGTCTCACTAGCTACCGGTGCTGGATGAATAGAACTCCCGATCTCACTAGCAACCGGTGCCACTTCCTCCTCAACTGTAGGAGGAGCCACCTCAGTATTCACTGTTTTCTTCAAACGACGTGCCGCTCCTCGGGTCATGGATGCCATCTGGTAAGATCGATAGTCACAAATAATATAATTGTAACATAAGCAAGCTAACTAAAGGAACCATCATGTAATTTGAGTACATTTTCGAAAGCCGATAAAGTATAAAAAATTCAATTTTTTGCCAAGTGTGAGAACGGATGGCTCAGAAGACAACCCAAGATTCATTCAAGCATACATTAGTGTGAATCATCTATGTTCTGTACATATGGTGTAGTATATGTTCTTATCGTATCTAGTATCTGAAGAACGTAACAGAATCAAGATGAACTCACATAATGTAATACTAAGACATCATCTACTACTATATAAGATATAGTGAGAGGTTGTCGTATCATCATTGCCGAGGGATGAGGGTCGGAAGACAGTCAACTTTATCTACGGCTACATAGTTTCTGCCTCGCCAGTCGAATGGCTGCAGAGACTATGTCCTGATCACCATGTCGTACCGTAGATCAAATGGAGCTGGAACTGGAGCCAAAATACAGTACTACTTCACCATGTCGTACCATTTTACTCTCTCTCTCTCCTCCCCCCTCCGATGCTCTCACTCTCTCCGGCGCTCTCACACTACTAATTCCTATGTGTTTTAAGTGTGAGAACGGATGGCTCAGAACACAACCCAAGATTCATTCTAGCATACATTAGTGTGAATCATCTATATTCTGTATACATATCGTGTAGTATATGTTAATCTTATCGTATCTAGTATCTGAAGGACGTACGTAACAGAATCAAGATGAACTCACTAATGTAATACTAAGACATCATCTACTACAATATAAGATATAGTGATGGGTTGTCGTATCATCATTGCCGAGGGATGAGGGTCGGAGGACAGGCAACTTTATCTACGGCAACATAGTTTCTGCCTCGCCAGTCGAATGGCTGCAGGGAATATCCGTCACCATGTCGTACCGTAGATTAATGCAATTAATGGAGCTGGAAATATCCGTCGCTAACCGGTAACTAATCCATCGCTAACTGAGATTGTCACATACACATATGTATATCACAGCTAGATGTATAGATATATACATCTATACAGAAGCACACAACTGATAGAACTCGTACTGTCCTTGAGACAGTGAACATATACACCATGAATCCAAACCCCATATATATTCACATTTACTAATCCAAACACCACCAAACTAATGGAACACCCAATATGGATAACACATTATTTAGCCAATATATAAACTCAGATGAATTTGAGAAGCAAAGCCACCCGCCGCCCCCGACCAAAGCCCGCCGCCCCAAGCCCGTCGCCGAGTAGTTCGGTTGCATATATATATGAAGAGTGCTTATGGGTGTGCGTCGGTTGTAAATAGCCCCGACGTACCCGCCCCAAGCCAGCCGCCCAGCCCCCGACGCCGCTGCCCCAAGCCAGCCGCCCAGCCCCCAACCCAAGCCAGCCGCCCAGCCCCCGACGCCGCCGTCCCAAGCCAGCCGCCCAGCCCCCAACCCAAGCCAGCCGCCCAGCCCCCGACGCCGCCGCCCCAAGCCCACTGCCCAGCCCCCAACCCAAGCCAGTCGCCCAGCCGCCGATGCCCCCGCCCCAAGCCAGCCGCCCAGCCCCCGACGCCCCCGTCCCAAGCCAGCCGCCCAGCCCCCGACGCCCCCCGCCCCAAGCCAGCCGCCCCAACCCCGACGCCCCCGACCCAAGCCAGCCGTCCAGCCCCCGACGCCCCAACCCCAAGCCCACCGCCCAGCCCGCCGCCCCAAGCCCACCCGCCTCCCAGACCTCGACCCAAGCCAGCCGTCCAGCCCCCGATGCCCTAACCCCAAGCCAGCCTCCCAGACCCCGACGCCCCCGTCCAGCCCCCGACGTCCCAACCCCAAGCCCGCCTCCCAGACCCCGACGCCTCCGCCCCAAGCCCACCGCCCAGCCCCCGACCCAAGCCAGCCGCCAAGCCACGGACGGCCCAGCCCCGATCGCGCCGTCCAGACCCTATAACCGAGAGAGAGAGAGAGAGAGAGAGAGAGAGAGAGAGAGAGAGAGAGAGGGGGGTTACCTTCGGGAGAGAGAGAGGAGAGTACGCCGACGCCGACGACGACACCGACGCCGATCACCAAAACCGACACCGGCGAGAGAGAGAGAGAGAGAGAGAGAGAGAGAGAGAGAGGAGAGAGAGTGAATTTGGGGGGAATGCCAAAAGTTTTCCCCGCCTTTTCATTTAAGTCTGGAACGCTAATTTAGCGACGGAATGGCGACTACGAAATATCCGTCGCCCTATAGTCGCTATTATTGATTATCCGACTGAATATCCGTCGCTACATAGTCGAAGATATGTCCCGCCAATTATATACACAATTTTTGCCAAATAAACGACTACGTGGCGACGACCGAATATCCGTCGCTATAACACCGACACACTAGCGACGGATGTGCGACCTTTCCTGCCCCTAAAATTAAAATAAAAAATGGCAAATGTTTGTGGTCGGTAATCAGTCGCTGAGCGGCCACGAACCCGTCGCTAATATCGACGGAATAATTCCGTCGCTAAATTGCCGTCGCTAAATGAGCGTATTTTGGTAGTGTGGTTTACTTGAGTTGGAGTTGGAGTTGGGTTGGGTGGGTTTGGTTTTCTTTTTTTGGGTTGAGTTGGGTTATCTTTTATTGGGTTTCTAACGTTACAATTCTCAACGTTACAATTGTAACGTTCTAATTCCAACGGCTATATTAAACCACAACCATCTATAAGTATCAAACCACTTCACAGCATCTCTCTCATTCACTTCACAACATCTCTCTCATTCAGTAAGAAGTTTGTCAAGTCTATTTCGTTGAAAGCTGAAGCTCCTCTCTTCCTACAGAAATTTCATCTTGTTGTCAACATGGATGGAAATCTAACAATACTATGCTCGCTTGGAGGTGTACTAAATGGGTTAGCGTATCAAGGAGGTTTAACCCAAGTTCTTTTAGTTGATCGAAATATTTCATTTCTTAGTTTACATAATCTAATTATTGATCAATATTCTATCGACTACGAATTTATATTAGTACATATTTTCGTATCTAATTGTATAAATGTAGATAGTGAAAAAACATAAAAATTTGTTCTTCAAGTGAATGCACAATTACCGTATATTAATATCTATGTCACTCCGTTTCCATCTAAACATGTAAGTAATATAATTTTTGTGGTCTCCTACTAAAACTTACAGTGTCCTTAACAGTTACCTAAAGAAATGAACATACTTTGTTATGACATGCTTCATACATAGAATTTGGAGTGTCTCGATTAGAGAAGACTGAGGCTTGAACGAAACAGGAAGTGATGCACCACCAAGGAAGCATTCTCTGATGCCCTCCCTCAATCTTTTCGTGATTTCTGACCTTCGCACCGTCCTTCAATGACTGCGAATCGCAAATCATGCATGCACCTCTAGTTGTTGTTGTTGTCACCGTCGCTGCCACCAGGGCCGACCCGTGGGCAAGCTCGGAAAGATCCCGGACTTTCCTAATTTTCAAATCCCTAATTTTCTCCTCCATGGCTAAAGGTTGAAGCCGCTTAGCAAGGAAAAACACTCCCCCTTCAGTATTTCCTTCTCCTCCTCCTCCTCCTCCTCCTCCTCCTCCTTCTTGTTTGACAGTTAAAATCATCAGTGAATTTTTTTTATACCAAATGATAGGTTAGCAACTTGGCGCTTAAAATTATTAGTGAATTCTTCTTATTATTTTGAGAAATTTTGAGTTGCATCCCACATTATTTAACCGTATTCAAGGTGCACCCCACTGTTTTACCATAATGTACAATATCCTCACTTTCGTCAAAAACTAACGGTCAACGGAGTTGGCTGTTAATTTTTGACCAAAATACCCCTAGCAAATCACCATTATTATCAGTTCCCTCTCGTCAGCTTGAAAAAATGGAAAGGATATTTCGGTCAAAAATTAACGGTCAATGGAGTTGACCGTTAGTTTTTGACGGAAGTGAAGGATATTGTACATTATGATAAAACAGTGGGGTGCACCCCTTGTTAGCAATCACCCGAATAAAACGCGTATTATACGCGAATTTTTCCGTATCTTACATAAACGTATAATACTTACGTACTTTTGAAAAATTCGAATTTTTACGCGAATTTTAAGCCTCTGGAGTTTTAAACACGTACCGTACGAATTTTTAAAAAATTCGGCCAAAAAAACTTGATCGAGAAACCCAACAGTCTTGACTTTTTTGACTCTTGCTGCTATTAGATATTAAGACTGGCATAATTCTCAAAAATTATCAAAAGAAAAGAAGAAAGAGTCTCACAGTAACCAAAAAAAGAAACCCAAGAGTCTTTGCATATGTTGCTTGCAACAATCAAAGAAAAGTCTTTCGGTTTTCCACCATACTTTCACTTTACTCTCATTATATAATGTTCATCCAACATCTTCTTACTCTCACACTGAACCCTTGTTTATGAAGGAGTAGAGGTGGATGGGCCTATATATATGCCGAACTTTTAGTGCCGAATTTGTTTATATGAAACGTATTAAACACGAATTAAATCAAATCCGAATGTTTTTCGTTAGACGAATTTTTGACCGAATTTTTGACCATATTTTATTTATATTGTGTCGATTTATATTCGTACTTTTGTCGTTTCGAATTTTTTCCGTTTGCCGAATTGCTAACAAGGGGTGCACCTTGAATATGGTTAAATAATGTGGGGTGCAACTCAAAATTTCTCTATTATTTTTCTAATTTCTGCTTAGATTTTAGACAACAGTCATTAGGCAAAGGAACAAGGACGAAGAATAATGAGTAATTTGTATTAATGTATGCTTTGACATTTCTTCTGAAAAAAGTATAATTAATATTAATATGTATTGTTATTATCACTGACGTGCACATGCCTATTTCATGCTTTCTAATCAAAAACTAAACTCAATTTTGGACAGGAGCGGCTATTAATTTGTTCTGATTCTGACAAGCCAACAATTTTTTCTACATCTTGATTAATGATTAGTCCCAGAAACTGTAAATCATATATTGAATAAAGTTGTTGATTACGGATATGTTGTGCATATTTGCTTTGTTATAAATCTTTTTTTATCTATATATTTTTGTTATAAATTTTTTTTAATAAGGGTGGGGTAACAAAAATTAGTTTCGACTAGAACATTCCATTCCAGACCGGCCATGGCCGCCACTGGCTCAACTTTACTGATTTGCTTAAAGCATGAGTTGGTGCACATTTTTTGCTCAGTACAGGTTTCTCGCTACATTTAGTTGTATTTCATGGTTGTTGTGGTGCTTACTACCAATGAGGGATTTGAACCTTATATTCAAGGTACAACCAGAAATTTGAACTGGAGATGGAATGGGCTAGATGGAGAAAATACAAAAGAAACATAATATATACGAAAATGATATTTGGCCCGCCGGCGGGCTAGCCCGCACGCCGGCGTGGCACTCCCCCATTGGCTCCCCCCCTATTCGTCCATGGCAGCTGGGGGAGTACCTCCAGACCTAGGGTTTGATCAAAACCACGGCCGACTGGCCTCTGGGAGTTCGGCGGCAAATGCAGAAGATGGAGCAGGCAACTGAGACTCAGGGGAGAGGACATCAGGGAGAAAGCGGGTGGTTGGACCACTGTGGAATGACGACGTAGGCCGAAACCAGCTATCGCGAGAGGACAACAAGATCGGGATGGAGGATTGGCGGGGGAAGGAGGCCTCGCAACGGACAACCTCCGCAGGGACGTCGACAGGGTCCGATCAGAGAGGACAGAGGAGCGCAGAGTACAGACCGCGGCGAGCGACCGATGGGGAAGATGGCAGGGCCCAAGGAAGCTCCAGCCGTCTCACAGCGTCAACAACAACCTCCTGTCAACATGATCCAGTGTACAACTATTTCATGGGCGGAGATATGCAGACCGATTGCAGTACAAGAGGAGTTAGACATGCAATATATCGAACCTGGCATAATAGATGGGGTGAAGGCGGTCGAAATAATGGAGGAGGATATCCAGGAGACAAAGGAATATTGGGAACACACTGGTACTATATGGTGTGGGGAATCGTCCATTCTATGGACAGTTACGAGCGTATGCTCTGCGAGAATGGAAACCTAAAGGTGAGATGGAGATATTTTCCAGAGAGAACGAGTTTTATTTCATTAAATTTGCGTTAGCTGAAGACCTAGAACGCGTCATAGAAGGAGGCCCGTGGACATTCGATAGTAGATTGGTTGTTCTAAAAAGATGGCCCGTGGACATTCGATAGAGGAGATCCTCTTGAGATCATGGCGCTGACCAAACCCAATCCGGGCTGGTACCAGCTACTAGAGGGGTGCTCGCAGAGCCTTAATCCCCCTTATGGAGATGAACGACAAATGGCCGATTCATTGGTTGCCCCGAACCGTCCAAGGGAGCGCCAAGGGGAATTCTAGGACGTCCACAACCTTTAATCCATGTCGATCATCACATGGAACATTCGAGGTGCTAACTCCATCGGAAGGTGGAGAGAGATTACTAATATGATATACCAAAACAAGTGTTTGATAGCATCTATCCTGGAGAGTAAAATTAAAGTGGCGAGTAGGCTTAAGAGTAGGATTCCTACTCACTGGGAAGCAGTTCACAACATTGAAGAATGCGGAGTGGCGCATGTCTGGACTATGTGGGACACTCGCGTCTGGTCAGGACAGGTTAGGTTTCGATCAGAACAACTTATAATTTTGAAACTTACAAGTGGTGGTGGTCTCCAATTTGTTCTAGGGGCCATCTACGGCCACAACGACATGAGGAGGAGGTTCCAATTATGGAAGGATATTATTAAAATCTCTGCAGAGATAGAGGACACACTCCCTCTTGTTCTGTGCAGCAATTTTAATGCAATGCTTTCGGAGTCGGAGAAGCTGGGAGGAAGACAAGTACCGACCCCAATACTTGCGGGCTTCCAAGATTGCTTACTTAGCTCTGGCTTAGTGTGCATGGCCCGGGTAGGAAATATCTGGTCATGGAGCAACAGCTCTTCATCCAATAGGGTCGTCTGTCAACTTGACAGGGCCTTATGCAACACTAAATGGATTGAGTTGTTCCCTGAGCCAGAGAAGAAGGCATTC
Source organism: Iris pallida (assembly GCA_029216955.1). Classification (NCBI taxonomy): domain Eukaryota; kingdom Viridiplantae; phylum Streptophyta; class Magnoliopsida; order Asparagales; family Iridaceae; genus Iris; species Iris pallida. Next base: position 1,595,645 of record JANAVB010029817.1, on the reverse strand, counting down.
CATGTGGCACTAGTGATCACTCGCCTATTTTGATCCGGATGAGTGATGTCGGCTTGCCCTGGGGGAAGCCTTTTCGATTTAACAATGTTTGGCCATTGGTAGCCGGGTACAAAGAAGCTGTCGACATTGGCTTTGGCACGCACACTGAAGGCAGAGCTCAATATATCCTTGTCCACAAACTAAAAGCGGTGAAACTTGCATTCAAAAATTGGAATAAGGCTCGGCCGCATACTAAGCTCCAAGATCTGGAGATTGAGTTAAAAGCAACCCAAATACAACTACAAGCTAATTCGCTAGCTTGTGAGCTTGCGGCCAAAGAAACTCGGCTCCAAGAAGAGGTCAGAAGCTTGCGGTTCCAGGAAGAGGTTCATATGCAGCAAAGAGCCAAATGCACTTGGCTTAATGAGGGGGACAGAGGATCTAAATTTTTCATGCTACAGTTTGAGCCAGACAACACAGAAATTCGTGGCATGTCTCATTAGCGCAGACGGGAGGATTACTAAGGATGATCAGGGTTTAGAGGACGAGGCTATCATGTATTGCACATCACTGTATAACCGGTCTGATTATTTAGACTCATTCCCTATTATTACTTGCAAGCGCATTGTTACGGAGGAAGGGAACAGGCTGCTTTGCCGAGATGTGGTCATGGAGGAGGTAGAACAGATTGTCCGAGGTGCGGACTCGAACAAATCGTCTGGGCTAGATGGTTTTAATGCTGCATTTTACAAGCAACACTGGGACCAGCTTAAACATCAGGTGCTTCAGGCAGTTCAGGAATTCTTCGCTACAGGTCGTCTCTTCAAAGAGTTGAACCACACGTTCCTCTCCTTAGTTCTGAAGAAGGATGGTGCTAATGTGCTGAGCGAGTTCAGACCGATAGCCTGCTGTAACTTTCTATACAAAATTATTACGCATCTTATGTGTAATAGAATGCAGAGGATTATATAAGAATTGATCTCGGACAATCAGTCCGCGTTCATAAAGGGTAGATCTATAGCAGAAAACTGCTTAATGGCGCATGAACTTATAAGGGACTTCAATAAAGCGGGTGGTAAGAAGGGCTGCATCAAATTAGACATCAGAAAGGCCTCTGATATGGTTAATAAAGACTTTGTGTGCCAGATCCTCCTTAGCATGTGTTTCGATCGGTGGTGGGTTGACATAATCAGAGAGTGTATCACTTCCCCAACATTCTCCATAATTATAAAAGGTTAACCTTGTGGCTATTTTGGTAGCAACCGAGGTCTACGCCAAGGGAACCCCTTGTCTCCATATCTATTTATAATAGTGATGGAGTATTATAGATGTCTGATGGATATAGCAGTGCACTAGAAGAAGATCGCTCTCCTTTACCGAAAGGTAATACCTATTGTGTCCCATTTGATATATGCGGATGATCTCTTAGTGTTCATCGAGCCGTCTGAGAGAAGTATTAATGGCTTAAATGAAGTGCTGGAAGACTTCGGAAAGCTATCTGGGTTGCAACTGAATAGAGAAAAGAGCCAAATATACTTCTGCAGAGATTGCCCGGAGAAGGAAAGATAGGTGTCTATGCTTTAAGTCGCCACAGGTCAATTACCAGTCAAGTACCTTGGTTTACCGCTCTCAATCAATTATGCCAGGGATATTGATTGCTAGGGATTGATCTAGTATGTTCAGATTAGATTAGAAGGATGGCAAGCGCAACTCCTGTCGTTCAGAGGCCATATCGAGCTGATCCGCGCAGTTATATATGTTATCATCAACTATTGGATGCATGCACTCTTCCTTCCTGATAAAACAATACAAAGAATTAAGAAAATGTGCACCAACTTCTTGTGGCGAGGTGGCTTGCATGTTATTTCATGGGAGGAATTGTGTCAAGCCAAAGAAGAGGGTGGTGTGGGACTCCGCTCACTCCGGGTCCTAAGAGAGGTGGCGCTGCTCAAGATGGCGTGGCGTCTGCTACAACAAGATTCTATGTGGACGAGATGGATGCATAGTAGGTATTCCCGAAACACTAACTTTTGGATTCAAGCTATGAACAACAACTTCTCGGTATCATATAAAAGCATTCTTCGGGACCCGTGGCTGAACCACCAAAGTATAGTAGGTATTCCCAGTTTATGGATGGACCCGTGGCTGAACCACCAAAGTATGATTGATCGATGGGGATGGCCAACTTTTGAGCTATGTGGTAGGGAGTAGGAGGTAGTTGTGCTCATCCATGAAGGACGGTGGGCGACAGAAGCTAGAGCAGTTGGTCAGTGGCATGTTAATGAGATAAGGAATCTCCGGATTCATGTGGACGCAGAAAATGATTCATGGGCTTGGGAGGGTATACAAGGAAGCCAATTCTCCTTCATGGCTGTGTACGAGAAGATCCGGCCTCGTCGTCCTCAGTTGGACTGGACCGTCCTTGTATGGCCATGTAAGGCGGCTACAAAGATGAAAATGTGTGCATACAAAGCTATACGCAACAGATTACTCACTCGGGAAAGGATGACTAGATTCGGCATACAAATAGGCAGCCTTGCATGTATGCTATGTTTCGCGGGACCATATCTTCTTCCACTGTACTATATTAGGAGAGATATGGAACAATTGCAAGAGGCGTTTGGGGATTCCAGGGAACAATAGAGATGGGCTCCAGCAGGTTCTCAATGAGATGATGACTCTTAAGCGACAGAGATCGGATGTATTCGATAAGGCAAGAATCAAACTCCTTTCAGCCATATGGAGGGAAAGAAGCAGGCGTATATTCGAGGGCGCGACAACATCCATCCATGAGATTATGAACAACATAGAGAATGATGCACTTATCATGGGATCTTAGTGAGGAAGTCCTTCCTTATGATTAGGTGGTGTAATATGAGATGTAAATTTACTTATCTGTAGTTTGCATATCAATAAAAGTACCCTTGCTTCAAAATATATATATATATATATATATATATATATATATATATATATATATATATATATATATATATATATATATATATATATCCCCTTACTATTTCCACCTCTGTTTATACTACTACTATGATAACGTGATGAGACTCTGGCCACAGGCATAGGAATTCTCTAGGGTTGCTTGGTGGCCAAGAATTAGACTGTGTCCTCCTCATTTAGTAATGAGTGCATAATTTGTGGTGTTTCGTAATATGCTAATTTATAATATTTTTCTTGTGCGTCAAAGCTTTCCCAACTGTACTTGCTCGGAATTCTCCGCTCTAGAGCGCTATTCCCATCCCTCTGAAGGTTGCACCTTCTCCCCCCAACCATTTTCGTCATTCTTCCGTGCTCCTTCTCCCCAGCCTCCCTTTCATGTTCCCTCCCCTCCCCTCCCCTCCCCCTATGACTTTCAACGAAGTTATTGACAAACTTGCATCTCTCCTCAAAGATGCTGATCCACCACCTACTATTTCCCTCTCCACACGAGAATGCTCAAAGGGTTTTACTTAGGAATGTTCTCTAGCGGTGAAACCTTTCTCTACCAGAAAATTCTCTAGTCCTCTGGCAAAGATCCTGGGTAGAATTTAGAAATTTTCAAGCCCAATCCAAGTCTCCGAGTTAGAGCTGCATTTAGGCTCCTTCCTCGTCCGTCTTCCATCAAGATCTGATGTTGATCGAATAATTGAAGCTGCCCCTTGGAGTATCAATGATAATCTCTTGACTATTGAAAGGTGTGACGGAGATAAAATTGCTGAAGAATACCTATTTTAGTATGCAGGGTTATGGGTACAACTTCATAAAATCCCTCATAAATTTCTAAATAAAATTTCCGTTGGACGATTGGCGAACTCGCTGGGGGTTGCAAGGCCATCACTGAGTCGGATGAGGAGAAATGGAGAACCTTTGCAAGAGTTAAGATCCTCTTTGATATTACTCAACCTCTTCCGACTTATATTAATATGTCTTTTGATGGAGGTTCACAGATTCGCATCTTGGTTAAATATGAACGTCTTCCTTGACTTTGTTTATTCTGTGCTCGGATCGGTCATCGAGTTGCCGATTGTAAAGATCGTAAAGCTCTGCTTTGCCATATAGATGACAACTGGTCCACAGATTAGAAAAACAAAGTTCTTGATGTTCTCAAGCCATGTTTTAATGAGGATATGTTCAAAGCTCCAAGTTACTCTGATCTCAACCGTGATCCTAGATCCAAAGGAAAACAATTTGCCGGCACCACCGACATTCTTCAACCTGGCGAATTTTTTTCCAACATTAAACCACCAGCATACACTCCCCACCACAAGCGGACAGTTACTGAGGAATGAGAGATAGTGGAGGAGGTCTGTTCAGAAGCAGTTATAGAAGCCACATCTTCTTTTGTTGAGGCCCAAATATAAGCACCCATTTTATTGATCCAATCCTGCATGTGTCCAACCAGTATGATCACTCTTTAACCCATGCTACTATAACCTGCTCCAACTTTTATTCAAAATCTCCCGCCAACTTGAATTTTAAACAAACTCCTCGACCAACATTGATCAACTCTTCCTCACAACCGATTCAAACATCAATCTTCGACATCAATCCTAATCTGCAACCCCAATCATCTACCCTTACGCCTTGCACCAGTTTCCTCCCCAAATACATTCCCCTACGCAGTGCTTCTGAGTTGGAAATCCCCATTTCTAAAAATGATAAATGCAACTCATATCCCATTATTGAACTACCCCCCTCACCTCCAAAAATCAATGTAGATACTTCTACCATCCCAATGTCCACAATTCCCAAACTTTCATGGAAGCGCTAGCTCGTTTGGCTAACCACAATTCTAATCCTTCTCCATAATCCCATCCCATCCCCAAAAAAACATATGGCTCTTTCTGATATATCCAATTCACAATCACCCCACAGAAAGTTGAAGACAACATCTGATCCGTGGCGGTTGTCCTTAAAAAGCCGCAAGACCAATGTTAGTCTTCTTGTAGAACTGTCGTGGGTTGAGGAATGCCCCGACGGTCCATACTCTAAGATTATACCTCAAGGCAACTCGCCCTTCTATTTTCTTCCTTTTTGAAACTCTTTCTAACATCAACCTTTCCTCCTCTACTCTCCAATCCCTTCAATACCCTAACATACATATATTCATAGTACCACCTATTGGACGTTCATGAGGTTTGTTCTAGGTTGGGATGCTACAATCTCTACAACTATCTCATTCTCCTCCTCCAATATGATTCTTCTGCATATTGAAGCTTCACAAACTTCTCCTTAATGGTCTTTACTATGTGTTTATGGAGCTCCAAAGAAAAGAGACCGCCCTCGTGTCAGGAATTTGATTAAATCCATTACCTCTAACCTATCTATGCCATGGTGTTGCATTAGTGATTTCAATGAGATTACAAAGTCAAGGGGATAAAGCAGGTGGTAGAAGTTTTGATGCCTCCTCTGCCAGATACTTCACGGATATGCTGAATTGTTGTAGACTCATTGACCTGGGGTTTATAGGTCCTGCATATACCTGGACCAATCAAATAAACCCTGCTTCTAACATCAATGAACGATTGGATCGTGCTTTTGGTGATGTACATTGGTGTGCCTCCTATCCTTTTGCGTATGTGTCCATCCTGCCAAGACTGAACAGCGATCATGCTCCTATTTTACTAAATACCAATAATAATTGTGTCAGGCAAAAAAAGATTCCTCGATTTAAAGCTTTCTGGCTACACAATGGAAGTTACAGTGAACAACTCAAGAACATCTGGAGCGTAGAGTGCTCTTGAACTACTGACCTTCACCTCATTCTACATAATACTCTTACTCAATTGCAGAAATGGGGAAAAAGACCTTTGGGAGTATCAGTTCGCGTATCTTATTACTTAAAAAATCAACTTCTATGCCTCCAAAAATAGCAGCCTACAGAACAATCCTTATATGAGGAAGATTATATGACTTCGGAGCTCAATGACCTACTGTACCTTGAAGAAACTTATTGGAATCAACGTTCAAGATGTAATTGGATTAAATCTGGGGACAAAAATACCAAGTATTTCCATGTTACTGCAACTAACAGAAAGCGGAGGAATGATATTCGATCCTTACTTTTGGAAGATGGGTCTTAGACTACAGATCGATCAATTCTATCCTCTACCATCATTTCACATTTTCAAAACATCTTCGAAGAAGAACCGGTTCAAATGATTGATAACTCTTTCATTATCTCTGACAATCCTATTTCAATTGAAGATAATGTTGCTTTAAGTTCCATCCCTAATTCTGAGCAAATAGAGGATATAATCTGCAATATGGGACCCCTCAAAGCTCCTGGACCTGATGGCCTTCCAGCTCTATTTTTCTAGCAAGGATGGGGCATTGTAGGTAAATCTCTGACGAACACTATCTAGCAATTTTTCCAAAATACCTATATTCCCTCTTCTATGATCACATCAATATTGTGCTCATCCCAAAGAAAGAAACACCATGTTCTTCGGTGGATTTCTGTCCCGTTTCACTTTGTAATGTTTTATAAAAAGCTATTTTCGAACTGCTCTCATCTCGCCTCTGTTTGCCATTAAAACTCTTTGGGATGATGTTTTTAATTACAAACAGAACAGAGTACAATGTAGGACTTAGATGTAGTCCTAGGAGTACACTTTTGTTTTTATCTAGACACTGTGTCGATGGAGAGAGTGGTAATACGTTGACTCCGTTGATGATCTGACGACGATCTTGAACTCTCTGAAGGTCTGGGTTGCTCTGGATGTCGGAGCGTTGCGAGGAGAAGTGGACGTTGAGTGTCTCTTCTGGCCTCTGTATGTGGATATAACAGTCTGTCTGTATATACCTCTCTCTATGTCCCTGTCTCATGAAGGAATGATCCTTCTATTTATAGATAGCAGGCTGGCTGCTCATGCGTGCATATGTCGGATGCGTCTGGACGTGGGAACGCCACGTGGCAGATGCTGATGGGGGTGCATGGACGATGCACCCCGAGTTGTAGTAGAATCTGCTCGAACTGCTTCGTCGGGCTGCAGAGGAGCTGACACGTGGCAGTTGCTGAGATTTGGCTGTTGCTGAGATCTTGGGTGGTTAGCACCCATTCTTTGAATATAACTGAATCAAAGGACGCGTGGCGTATGCTTGTGGCTCAAAGATCTCGGTTTTGGAGGAGAGTGATCTGTCAGGGTGCGCCAAGGATCGGGTGCATGGAGGTGACTTAGTCCTATGATTTTTAGTCATCATAGGCAAGTTTGGGCGCATGGCTTTTGAGGCACATGCAGAGCTTCGCATCAGGGTGCGACTAGGATCAGACGCAGGGGAGGCGACTTGGTCTCATGACTTTTAGGAGCCATGAGCAAGTCCAGGCGCATGGCTTTTGAGGCGCATGCATAGATTAGTTTTATGTTGCTTGAGATCAGAAGTGAGCTGAGGGGGCGTATGACCACTGGGCGCACGCCGTCTTCTGGGCGCATGGCCACGAAGCGCATACGAATGATCGATCGGCCACATGGCAGTTGTTGCCGACCCAAGTTGTAATGATGGTGCTGACATCAACAACTCTTCATTTTCTGCATAGGGCTGCTGATTGGACGGCTCTTGGAATGCATTACCGCCTTTGTTATTCAGCATTAAAAGGATACATCGGTTAGTGCCCCTTTGGGCGCATGGGTCTCTGGCCCATTTGGACGCATCCTTGAGGAGCGTATGATGTTGAAGGTGCATCAGCCAGGTGTCGCATCCTCTTTGGCCCGTCTGTTGAGTTCTTCGAGGCGTTCATGGCTGTTTTGACTTGGTTGAATTCGAAGAGGCGGATTCATCGTCATAAATACAAAATTTATTGCACATAATGCGAGAAGACGACCACTGGGCGCATGGGCGAGGGTTGCCCCAACCTATAAATAGCTTTGTGAAGAGTTTTGTTCCTCATTTCACTTAGCTTTTCCTTTATGGAGACGAACTCGGTCGGTCCCCTACCTCGGTGTGTTGGCGATGAACTTCTTTCGAGGACGAAGATGCGCTTAGTTGGTTTTTTCACCATCGGCCCTGTGAAAGTGCCTGTTGCATCCAAATATCGGGATCGTCGTGTCCCGACACAGGCTGAAGGTGCCTGTTGCATCCAAAGATTGGGGCGGTCATGCCTCGATTTTTGTTATGCTGGAAGAGCCACAGGTTGTCGAGTGTGCATGTTGCTTCCGAAGATCGGGGCATCGTGCCGCGATCTTTGTCGAGCTAGGAGAGCTCCTCCTCCTGCTAGACAAGGGCTTGATTGGTTTTGATGCGCCTGCGCCATAATGACAAGACGATGCGCTTGGATGAGACATCAGAGTGATGCGCCTGACGGATGACGCGCCTCGCATGGGATGCATGACAGTTGCTGCGCCTAGCTGTAGCTTTAGGATCTTTCTTTTTGTAGAAGTTCTCATTTGCAAAGCATTTCTTTAGACATGTAACATACATTTATATGAAATAAAAGCCTTCTTTTGATGTCTATACTTTTGCTGTCCTTTGTTATGCCAAGACTGATCGGCAACCCTTCTAGATGGTTATGTGGGCATACTATAGGATTTTACGGATTTAGAAACGAACTTGTATAGATGGAGAAATCGGGTCGAGAAGGGAAGTACCTGAGTTTGGTTGAAACAGGGCATGCCCCTATTCAGGATCGGCTGCTGCCGTTACGCGCAGACTTGCCCGACGGTCGGCCGGCCATCCTGCGGTGGCGCAGCAGCGGCGCGCGCAGCCAGAGGCTGTGGGTAGGTTAGGGTTTAGTGTTTAGTCGAGGGAATTTTGTCTCGCTGTCTCGATCTACATGTTAATATATATATGCGTTCTATCGCGTATAAGGCTAGGCTGAGGAGAATAAGCGGGGGTGCCTGGGTCAAGCTTGGTTTTAATATGGCTTGTGGCTGCTTGTACGGGAACAGTGTTGATTTCTTTTTCTTTTCTTTTTTTTCTTTTTTTTTTTCTTTTTTTATTAACAACTATACATATGAGTATATATATATATATATATATATATATATATATATATATATATATATATATATATATATATATATATATATATATATATATATATATATCGAGCGTAAGGCTTCAACATAAATTAAGACAATACGCTTGAGAAACCCAATGGTGATCAGTCCGAACAATCAAAGGACATGGCTACCGTCGATGGAGCGTCAGTATCCTTTGTCTGCTTTTACTGTCTTAGCCGTGCGGCGACAAATGAAGTGGGAGCTAACTCCTGAGCTCCCCGGGTTCATCTCCGGAAGAATATAGTTCGACTTAGGTGACCGGAAGAAGGACACGTTCATGTGTTTCAAGGGCTCTGCATCTTACTCTACGAGGGGATTACAACCTGGTGCCATAATAAACGACATTCCGACTGACCTCCATCCTTATGTCGTTGACACGCTTTACAATTTGATGATGTCGGGGGACGTGTCGTATCCAGTATGGAAGATGCGGATGGAAGGCTGGAGGTATCCAGCTTCATTCTGGAGCAACCTCACTGGCTGGGTGCTTTCCATGTATGAAGCCACCCTGAAGACTGCTGGCCTTTATTATGCTATTAGGGCCACCCAATATGGCGTAAGGGTCAACTGGCCAATGTTTGTCTCTTTGACGGAGTTATATAACCTTCACACCTGTACCTTCTTTACTCTGGGTGGGAAGATGGGATTGGCTCTCCACGAGATACAGAAAGTGTCGAAGCTTCCCTGGGGTACGGAGCCGTATGAAGAGCACGTACCTTGCTATGAGGAGCTCCGAGATCTGGAGAATGAGAACTCCGAGATGATTGATGTATACAATAAGTTACTTTGCCACCTCCTCATCTGTCATAGGATTAACAAGAAAGGAAGAACCGAGGGGGCTAATCCCCACACAAGAGCTTGGACGGGCTACGTCTTCGTTCAAGGAGAAGGAGAGGATCCGGCCTCCTTTTCGATTTTAAAGCCTATGACCAAGTCTGAGATAGAAGTCCGGATGGCAGATTATGATACGACGGATAATGAGGACAGTGATGATCCTGAGGGGAAGTCCCCAATCAGCCACTACTTTCGTCAAGCTGAATATCCATTGTCGGAGAAAGCTGTGCTGGCAGCTTTCTTAATAATCTGGCTTCGTGACTGCATAGTCCCTGTATAGCCTCCCTTCCCGGAAGTTTTTGAAATATATTTTTTATTTATTTGATTTAAATGGTGATTTTTAGAATTTTATAAATAATTATTTAGTTAATTATTACGGTAGATGACTTTGGCCATAGTTGAGTTTTGAAGTACAAGGTGACCAGAAATAGTGGCACGGATAATGCAGTTGCGTGCTTTGGCTAGTGTATTAGCTGTGGTAAGGAAGGCCGAGCCATCGGTGTGCCCTAACTAAGAAAACCATGCCTAGTTATAGCATGACCATTATAAATAGTTTAATTATTTATTATTAGATTTATTGACTTTGTAGTGACCCGGTTGTACCGAACTAGTCCGGACCGGACCCGAACCAAGTCCAAGCCCACGTAGTCGGGTAGTATGTTCAGAGACGACTATATAGATGAATGTTGTATTGGCACTTTACTTTAGTGATTTAGAAAAGCATTTTGGAAATGATTGTTATATATGTATATAATTTATATCATAAATATTCTTGCTATTAGGTTACCATTCTTGTAAATATGATAATATTCCTGTAGAATGATATTTGGACTTTGGCATTTACATAGGCAATATATATACTTGTGTATAAATATGTTCAAAAATGGTAAACGATGAGCTTTATATATGTTCCCAATAATTTTAATTATAAATTTTAGTATTTAAATTAATTTAATAATTATATATGATGATTGTATATATGTATAATATATCTTGGTTGTATAGATATATATTATATAGTGATAATATATCTTTATTGTAGGTATACAAATTATATGTGTATTCTTTCTGCCGATTAGGCACATAAGTATATGGTTTCCTCATTGTATGGTTTTGTAATTTCATAATTCATCCTTCTGGAGAAGTTTTCTCGGACAATCCTATATGTCGGCTTTGAGGTTGTAATTTTAGAACTGGAAATGCATGTAAAGCTGTAATAGTTCCTTTAATGTTTGTCTATCAACAAGATAAAAATGTTTTAGGAAGGGAAAAAGTTGGATGAGAACTAAATTAGGTTTTTCTAATGTTTGGTGTTTAGGACTGTAGAAGTAGCAAAAGTTAAAGATTTAATTTCTGGAGCTAATAATACTACAAATGAAGCCAGAGTTTGCCTATCTGCAAAGGGGTTGGACATTGGCTTTATTTTCAGAGCAAAGACCATCAGGTGAACGGGCACATAGTATTTCTTTGTGAACCGTCTTATGTTTTATTAGCCCTTGGCATCTTCAACTATCTAATGTTTTCTGATGTCTTAAATTCGATTTTGATTGGAGAAGCCCATACCCAATAACTCCAAGCCCGGCCCAACAACTCCCCCATGCACCGTGACTGTAACCAAACAACAGAGCATATAAAGAAACAGGAGTTCGAAACCCTTGTAAACCCTAACCTAGGACCAAATATCCCCAGGCAGTGCCGCCAACGACCACCCCCCTCATGACCCCGACCCCGTGCGTTCTACCACCGTGCGCGCCACCGACGTGCGCCGCTGTGGGCCACTGTCCGGACGTCCTCACGCGGCCAAGCACCAGCAAAACATAGACGAAACAATAGCAGCAGACGCATGGTTTTGGTGGCGTGTTTCTCGACCATTTAGTGATCGTTTTACGTGTCGTCTTCGCAGGTACGCACACAACATATAAGACTTCAATCATCTTCAATTAGCTCAAAGTTATACACCCTAGATGGCACGATATATCGACCCAAAGTCGAACCAAAATCCTGTTCAAAACAGGACAGTAAGTAGTCGAAGTACTACTGTTTACGAACAAATCCTCGTTAACCCAATAACCTTTTTGAAAATCCATTTAAACAGACCTGTAGACAACCTATACGAGATCGAACACCTTTTCGTAGAATTGTTTTTAAGGTATTATACTGGAAATTATTCATGGTTAAAAATTAAGAAAATTCTGTTTTGAAAATCACGAAAACCTTCGATACGACGTGCGTCCCGCCAAACTGGACAACGTGGTCATGAATCGAAAGCAGCAAAAGGTGCTTAACGGCTTCGTGGACGTGTGGGCTTTGACGAAATTCAAATTGGTCGCATGTGCGCGACGAATTTGATGCTTATCCGTCAAAATTTACCGTATCAGCCTCTGTGCAAATTTTTTAATTAGTTTGTGCACGTTCATCAAATCGAGAAGAAACTTGCGCCAACAGGACCGTATCATTTTTCTGGTCTTGTATGCCAAGTTTGGTCCGATTCTGAGACAGTTGATCGGATCGCCATTTTGCGGGTCCTACGATCCGATTCAACGGGCGATTTTGTGCACGGCCCACCGAAATCCAACTTCGGACATACAGTTGGGTTCATATCATCAAAACAAATTCGTAGATATATAGTTTGACGACTTTAGAGACAATTGACTCTGGCACGCTTTTCGGTGCAAAGCAGATCCAACGGTGGACACCGTTTTGATCTAAAATTACCGTTTGCCCCTGTGTCCAGAATTGGACTTAAGGACAGGAAATCCTAGCTAATTTGACTATTCTAAGAATGTTGATAATATTTATTTCAGATTTTGGAGACAGTTTTGATGATTTGGACTTTATGGCTTATCAGTTGGCTATATTTTTGTTGGATCTGCATGCAACCTCCAGGCAAGTATACCTTGCCTTCCTCTAAAGTTTTATTTATATGCATTGTATTTTATTTCCCAGTTTTGATTGTTAGGGACATGTGCTTTCCGTATTATATTCTGTCGAGTTGTTTTCATTGCATATAGCCGTGTTCATGTTTGGTCTTGTGGTTCATACTTGGAGTTTCTTACCAGTACCTTGCTTGAGTCGTGTCATAGAACAAGTGCGTGTAGTGTACTGCTAAATCCTTGACTATTGTTTTACCCAACCAGAGAGTCTACACTCGGGACGAGGGTTGATCCGTTGCACCAGAGAGTCCACACTCGGGATGAGGGTGTTTGTCTTGATCTGTTTACATTAGAGAGTCCACTCGGGACAAAGATGTTGACTTATACTTGCATCAGAGAGTCCACTCGGGACGAGGATGTTGACTTATACTTGCACCAGAGAGTCCACACTTGGGACAAGGGTGTCTTGCCGTGAACTAACCAGAGAGTCCACACTCGGGACGAGGGTTAGTGATTAGTTCAAACATGCGAGTCCACTCGGGGCGAGGGTTTGGTTCTTCCATTGATCTCGTGTTCATTGTTTACTTGGCAGTTCATTTATACGTAGTTGTTCTAGTGTTCGTGTTTGTATTCGTGTTCGTAGTCATTTGTCGTGTTCCTATTTTTCTTGTTTATTTTCTTGCGGATGATAAAACTGCTAGATAGGCATATTTTTATGTATCTTGCTATGTCCTCTGAGGATCGGATGATCTCTTCAGGTTAGTGATTGCGTGGAGTTAGTTAGCAGTTCTGGATGACGGATGATTATGACATTTGTGGGTTTCAGATGATTACAATATTGCTTGTGAGATTCAGGTATTTGTCAGTGATATTACATTATTATCCTCTCGTGTTTTCCTTTCAGTATTATGCGACATCCTATTTATTGATTCAGTTTATAGACTCTTGTTATATTCCTTGGAGTCTTATCGGACATTTATACTAGTGGACTGCAGACCACGACTCATAGTGTTCATTCATGTTTCATATACTTATTATGGATTTGAGATATAGATTACATTGCCATGATTTGGCAGTAGACCATAGCCTTGACAACGTTTACGTATTCGAGTCGGGCCGGAGTTCGTTCGATACGTAGCTGGCTTGCTCACGAGCTCGCGTCCGAAAAGTGTGTGCGGGTCGTGACACCCTGGAGGTTCAGGGACTATTAAGAGGATGAGCCGGAGCATAATACTTCCGGCAGTGAAGCTGGCATTTGGATACCGTCTTGCCTTGCTTCCTGCGATGGTCTGTGCCACTGGGCGGGGTCTATGGGACTTTGTTAGAAATGCAGTGACTCCTGATGGCAGAGCCAACTTCGCCCGGACCGAACTTTCATATTATTTCTTGATGGGGTGGCTACTACTGCATTGTCCTACCCTGATGAATGTTGGGCTGGTGGCGGACTCTTTGGCGGAAGACGTCTTTCTTCCCAGATTTCGTGATGTAGATTGGACCATCACTGGTGTACCCGCTTGCAGAAAGGCTTTAAGCTTCTTGCAGAACTATGAGTTCTTTAGAGTATCTCCTCCGTCCGATATCGATAATGTGGGAGATATCTTAGTGGATGAGGGAGTTCATGCGACTAGTTTGACTATTGGGGAGTTTCACTGGCTTCAGTCTATTAGACCGTCGCATCTGGTGCTCCGAAACAGGAACCATGCCTATCTGGAGCCATACCTGCCGAGTCATTTCGTGCGGCAGTTTGTGTCACGACCCGTTACCCAAATTATTGGGCCAGGATGAGCCATGTCCAACCTACGCTTGATTAAAGCGTAGTAAGCTGTTCTAAGAATAGACAATAAAGGATCTAAGCTGCTAACAGTTCTAAAATCACATTTAAGATTCATCACAACACAACATCTATAAGCGAAGGTAAAATAAGCACAGACTAAATAATACACTTCCAAAGTATCTAACTGGAGACAAAGTCCAGTATCCAAATATAAGTACAGACCAAAGTCTAAGTCTCAAAAATACGTGAAAGAAATATCTAAGCAAGGTTTCCCGCTGGGGCCTCTACTGGAGCTAAGGCCAGGTCCTCAAAATCAGTGCATAATATGAATCACATAGCATTTCCTTCTCGAAAAGTGAACCTACAACGTTATCCTGTCAGTACGGGAGCAAGTACAACCTCTACAACTAAAGTACTGAATATATAATGAAAGAGATGTACAACAAGAAACATGGTGTGATAAGTCTATAAAACAGAAAATACTGGAAATATGGCCTCATAGTACAACTGGGATCACAGTATCATAGTAGCATAGGGAACATGGCATATCTTGATTTATTCAGTTTTAGATACATTTCATCATGGCAATACATATTCATTTTAAAGTTTAAAACTGTAGTAGGTGAGTGATCAGTCAATAGGTAAAATAGGATGTACAGTGGTACATATCAATTTTCTAAAGCGTACATACGTACCCTTAACGGCATCAGTGTATGTCCATACACAAATGCGGGATCAGACATACGAAAAAGGTACATATAGAATGTAACAGTGCTCGGTAAATACATATGGAGAAGGGAGGGCAAGATCACGTACTCTACTAATAATTTTCCTTTAACCCATTTTTATTAACATGTGAGTGATACGAGAACAGTATAAAACATGTGAAAGATACTGGGAGCAGTATAGGCACGACAGGTACTGGGAGAAGTATAAAACATGTGAATACTCAGAGCAGTATAAAGTATAGTGAAACATGTACTGAGAACCAGTAAGAAGCATGTGAAGATATAAGAACTGTCCTAAGCATGACATGTACTGTAAGTAGTACAACATGTGAAGATTTAACTTGCTACCTCAAGGATCAGTATTTTAACATGGTTAATACATGTTTTAGCATTAAAAGACAGTAAATAAGTTTGTAGATGTACTTGTCTCGAGGAAAGTAAGAATACTAGTACGAAGATATAGATGTCCGGTGTCCTGTCAATAATGATATACAAACTCAGTTCTAAGCTATGTTCAATAATACACTAGTGGTGAGACACGACTCCTAACTGGACACTAACTAAGTGGGAACCTAGCAAAAGTCTAATATGGAGTGACACTATACCCAAACTAATTTTCTAGGGCCTTTACACTAGTGTAGGGTGAGGTCCAATACGACTATAACTCAAAACAACACAAAACATTGTAAGTCGTAACTATTCAATAAATAAATCAGACTGTACTCTATGTTCCAACAATTTTTGAGATAGACAAAAGGCTCAATTATTCATAAAATAAAGTACCAAAATGATCCTTGTTAATTATAGAAATTTATACTATTTTTTCGAAAAATTATAAACCCTCATAAATATTTATTAAAAATCAGCAAGCACATATATCCTGAAAATGAGTTCTGTTTTCCTATTTTTATAAAATACCAAAAGTACTTATTAAATGCAAGAAAAACTATAATAAATTAGCTAAATTAACATAGTATTTTAATACAATTTTTCCAGATTTTAACAGCAATTAAAATATATATAAAAATTCAAAAACAGAAAGTAATAATTTCTGGAAAAATAATTAATTACAAATCAAGGAGGATACATAAACAAAATCTACAGATGTTGTCGGATGATAAAATAAATATCACCAACGTGTCCAGAACGGTCAAAATAGCTAGAATAGCCTACCCATAAGTCTAATTTGGATACAGAGGCAAAACGTTAATTTCGGGTCAAAATGATGTCCACCGTTGGACACACTTTGCACCGAAAAATATATCGGAATAGAAGTATACAAAACTTAGCAAATTATATGTCGACGAATCCAGAATGATGATACGAACCCAACGGTATGTCCAAAATAGGATTCCGATGTGCCGATCTCAAAATGACACGTTGACGCGAACATTTGGAATCCGATTTGCACCGAAATGCGTGCCGGAGCAAATGTCTTCAAAACTCAGCAAATTATATGTCAACGAGACCAGAACGATGATACGAACTCAACGGTATATCCGGAATTGGATTCCGATGAGCCAATCTCAAAGTGACACGTTGACTCGAAAAGTGGGACCCACTTTGCACCGAAATACGTGTCAGGGCCCACGTTCTCCAAATCAAGCAAACTTTATATGAAAACAAGCCAGAATGATGCCACGAGTCTACTGGTGGTGTCAGAAAATGAATCCAAAGTCCCGGGTTCAAAAATAGAATTTAAAAAGTGCAAATTAAAGAATTCGGACGGCCAACTTTGGCGTCGAATTCGACTAACCGAACGTGCTTATAATGAAATGAAACTTAAAGAAGGCAGGAAGAGGGTTATACCAGCTGCACACAGGAACTAATAGCGCACAAAATGGAGCTGCGATGACGAAGATACGAACCCGCAAAGTTGGCATCACGAAACTGTCCAAAAATAGTACAATTTAAAACGTCAACTTGGTGGCCAGTTTTGAGGTATCAAACGACGAAATTAACGGACGAAAATTGAGGGGAGTGAAGTGCTATATACCGAGATTGCGACGGAGTAAGGATTTCTCCGATCCAATGGTCGGATCTCTCGAAAAATATGCACGAAGTGGCTGCGACGGGGCGCCATTTCCGAGTTCAAAACTCGCGCGTCACGACGGGATTCCATTCAAAACGCACGAATAGCCTATTCGGCACGCCGGGAAAGATGGTGGTGGACTCGGGGTGGTCGTCGGGGGCTAACGCGCCGGTGGAGGGTTGGCCACGGTGGCGACAACGCCGTACGGCGGCACGACGGTGCACAACGGTGGCCCGCGCGCGCACGTGCGCGCTGCTGCTCGCCGCAGCCGCTGTTGCGCTGTTGCCTGCTGCTGCGCTGCTGGGGGTGCGTGGCGGACACAGCTCCGCGACGGTCGCCGGCGGGGGTACGGAGTGGTGGTGGCTCGGGTGAGAGTGGTAGTGGTGGAGATGGATGATGATGATGGTAATGGTGATATTGGTGATGGTTGTGATGAGGATGATGGTGGGATGATGAAGAGGATGAGAAGGAGGAAGGAGGAGAGGGGAGAAGAATGATGAGGGTGGTGGTGATGCTCGGCCACCAAGGGGGGGTTCGGCCGAGTAAGTCTGTGAGAGGGAGAGTGAGTGGAGATGTGTGTGTGTGTGTTGTGTTTTACATAAAGAGAGAGAGAGTGTATATAGGTGTGTGTATAATAATATAAAGAGAGAGATAGAGAGAGAGAAAGAGAAATATTTTAGTGAGAGAGGGGGGAATTCGGCCAAGGGGGGATTGTTCTTGCTGTGAGGTGGAGGGAGGGAGTGTAGGTGTAAAGTGAGAGAGAGAATTAGATATATATGTATATATATATATATATATATATATATATATATATATATATATATATATATATATATATATATATATATATATATATAAGAAATGAGATATTTGAGATATTTAATAAAGTAGAGAGAGAAAGAGATTTTTCAAAATAGGAGAAATAGAAAAATTATGTGGGGTATTTGGACAGTCATGAAAGAACAATATGGAGCTTGGGCTCGGGTCCGGTCGAGCCGGGTCGGGTCAAAATCGGACATGAGGCAATAATTGAATTAAATATGTATTTAAGATAATGGACAAATAAATAATATGCGAAAACTCCAATAAATGGGACACAAGCGTCATGTGTGTAGTAGGCTTCATGTGGGCCACGTCCATACTTCGGGTCGACTAGGTTGGATCGATGTCGGGTCCCGAAATTAAATTAGAAAATAAATCAGGTTTTACGATAGAAAATTAATTGGCATAAATTGACCCAAAAATTGTGCGAAGAAAATGAAGCAAAAAATAGAGTGTCTGGGTGAGACACGAAGGTCATGGGTGGAGAGCGTCTCGAGTAGATCATTCATGAGGAGTTAGTTCTGAGAAAACGATTGGTCTGGTGCTCCTAAATTGAAAGTCACGGTAACGTGCAAACGATGATCAAAGAAAAAAGTGGGAATAATTATTCAATAATTAATTGGTCTAAGTTGACCCGAAGTTGCGCGATACAAAAAGTGCACAAGGGAACGAATTCAAGTGGGACATGATATATCAAAACGAAGATAATCTTGTCTACTACAAAACTCGTAAAGAGAGTTTACAGAGATTGGCATCCCTGACGCTCCAGAAGTCAAAGTCACAGAAATGAACATTAATGATCAAAACAATTAAATAATAGAATATTTATCGAAAATAATTCTTTCAGAAAATTTAAAATAAACCCTGAAATTCAGGGGGCTTACATCCTACCCACCTTACAAAAATTTTGTCCTCAAAATTAAAAAAATCACCCAATAGGTCAAACTATAGCATGTAGCGGCTCTGGCTACGATACTCAAACTGCTACCCTTGTAATCATCTCTTCTGTTTCTCTTTACAATCTTTTCGGTTCAAGCTCAACAATGGTCCTTCTATCATAAACTATGTCATATATCCTTTAGAATCTTCTATACTAACATGAAACATTTATGTATACCCTAAACTATAGGTCATTCTCTGGGTATGTTTATAAGCCAACAATGCTTGATCATCAACCATATTTTCAACCTCAATTGTAAATACTTGATTTTCTCATCATATCCTAAGTATCCTTATTCTATCAATTCACAGTTCCTTTGCGTCATTTGTCGTCAATCCTTTTCTACAGCTTTTCCTTGAAATTATACGTTCAATATTTAACCTTGGCGTAGAGCCTTCTTCTTTTTACTCAACAAGTTCTCCGAATATAAATCCTCGATTTCAAAACTCCCGATTTATTAAAACGAAGATAATCTTGTCTACTACAAAACTCGTAAAGAGAGTTTATAGAGATTGGCATCCCTGACGCTCCAGAAGTCAAAGTCACGAAAATGAACATTAATGATCAAAATAATTAAATAATAGAATATTTATCGAAAATAATTCTTTCAGAAAATTTAAAATAAACCCTGAAATTCAGGGGGCTTTGGGTGGAGAGCGTCTCGAGTAGATCATTCATGAGGAGTTAGTTATGAGAAAACGATTGGTCTGGTGCTCCTAAATTGAAAGTCACGGTAACGTGCAAACGATGATCAAAGATAAAAGTGGAAATAATTATTCAATGATTAATTGGTCTAAGTTGACCCGAAGTTGCGCGATACAAAAAGTGCACAAGGGAACGAATTCAAGTGGGATATGATATATCAAAACGAAGATAATCTTGTCTACTACAAAACTCGTAAAGAGAGTTTACAGAGATTGGCATCCCTGATGCTCCAGAAGTCAAAGTCACAGAAATGAACATTAATGATCAAAACAATTAAATAATAGAATATTTATCGAAAATAATTCTTTCAGAAAATTTAAAATTAACCCTGAAATTCAGGGGGCTTACATCCTACCCACCTTACAAAAATTTTGTCCTCAAAATTAAAAAAATCACCCAATAGGTCAAACTATAGCATGTAGCGGCTCTGGCTACGATACTCAAACTGCTACCCTTGTAATCATCTCTTCTATTTCTCTTTACAATCTTTTCGGTTCAAGCTCAACAATGGTCCTTCTATCATAAACTATGTCATATATCCTTTAGAATCTTCTATACTAACATGAAACATTTATGTATACCCTAAACTATAGGTCATTCTCTGGGTATGTTTATAAGCCAACAATGCTTGATCATCAACCATATTTTCAACCTCAATTGTAAATACTTGATTTTCTCATCATATCCTAAGTATCCTTATTCTATCAATTCACAGTTCCTTTGCGTCATTTGTCGTCAATCCTTTTCTACAGCTTCTCCTTGAAATTATACGTTCAATATTTAACCTTGGCGTAGAGCCTTCTTCTTTTTACTCAACAAGTTCTCCGAATATAAATCCTCGATTTCAAAACTCCCGATTTATTAAAACGAAGATAATCTTGTCTACTACAAAACTCGTAAAGAGAGTTTATAGAGATTGACATCCCTGACGCTCCAGAAGTCAAAGTCACGAAAATGAACATTAATGATCAAAACAATTAAATAATAGAATATTTATCGAAAATAATTCTTTCAGAAAATTTAAAATAAACCCTGAAATTCAGGGGGCTTTGGGTGGAGAGCGTCTCGAGTAGATCATTCATGAGGAGTTAGTTCTGAGAAAACGATTGGTCTGGTGCTCCTAAATTGAAAGTCACGGTAACGTGCAAACGATGATCAAAGATAAAAGTGGGAATAATTATTCAATGATTAATTGGTCTAAGTTGACCCGAAGTTGCGCGATACAAAAAGTGCACAAGGGAACGAATTCAAGTGGGACATGATATATCAAAACGAAGATAATATTGTCTACTACAAAACTCGTAAAGAGAGTTTACAGAGATTGGCATCCCTGACGCTCCAGAAGTCAAAGTCACGAAAATGAACATTAATGATCAAAACAATTAAATAATAGAATATTTATCGAAAATAATTCTTTCAGAAAATTTAAAATAAACCCTGAAATTCAGGGGGCTTACATCCTACCCACCTTACAAAAATTTCGTCCTTAAAATTAAAAAAATCACCCAATAGGTCAAACTATAGCATATAGCGGCTCTGGCTACGATACTCAAACTGCTACCCTTGTAATCATCTCTTCTGTTTCTCTTTACAATCTTTTCGGTTCAAGCTCAACAATGGTCCTTCTATCATAAACTATGTCATATATCCTTTAGAATCTTCTATACTAACATGAAACATTTATGTATACCCTAAATTATAGGTCATTCTCTGGGTATGTTTATAAGCCAACAATGCTTGATCATCAACCATATTTTCAACCTAAATTGTAAATACTTGATTTCCTCATCATATCCTAAGTATCCTTATTCTATCAATTCACAGTTCCTTTGCGTCATTTGTCGTCAATCCTTTTCTACAACTTCTCCTTAAAATTATACGTTCAATATTTAACCTTGGCGTAGAGCCTTCTTCTTTTTACTCAACAAGTCCTCCGAATATAAATCCTCGATTTCAAAACTCCCGATTTATTAATTATCAATGTACATATGTCTTTGTCTTGTTCCTTATCTTTTTAACTGATATCTTTCCGATCTCATACGCAGTACGATAACTCATTCTAATTTATTCTATATCAATCCACATATCGATCTACCCTCTAATCACATGTAATTAGCTATAGATAACCAATAATCACTTGGTCATCAAAGTCCTACGAATGCTCAATCCTCAAACTCTAAGCACAAGATTCTAATCCTCAATCCATAGTCACACAATATAATATCTCATTATTCCATCTTAGATATCCTATCATCAAGTCATACTATCAATACTATCGTTCTTAATGGTTTTCCAGTCTACTACAGTCAGTCACTCATACTTGTCCTATAAGCTTAATCTAACCAATCCCTAGGAAAAGTACCTATCACAAACACACAATACATTTATAGTTATACAAGTTAAAGGTCAAATAGAACGTAACAAGGCCTAAGACTGGGTCAAGCAATCCATAACAGTGTTCAAACAAGTTAAAGGTCAAGCAAGACGGAAAAGTTTATTGGAATATCTCCAAGAATGGTACGAAGACAACGAGATGCATAACGAGAAGAATTACCCAAGAGATTAACGAAGAAGAGTTTAGTCAAATCATAGGAAAGATGGAAGACAAAAATAATTATGTCCAAAAGATAACATGAAAGCAATCCTGTTAGAGAGTCCTAGAGAACCTATAATCCTAGTTGTAGATGTAGATAGAACAGAGTTAATAAAGACGAAGAAGAATGATGATAATAATTTGTTCTTGCTCATTCGGTCATAACGAAGTGAACCAAGTTGAGATATGATCTGATAACCATACACGTCTTTCTGAAATTATGTTGCCAGAATTTTTGTCACACTAGTAAGCTTATATGCAATAAACGATAGAGTCGTAACTAAGGTATACACCCTATAATCATGTTATCTAGAATCCTTGCCACGCCAACCGGTATGGCTGCGAGAAAATCTAAATTCTATATCTAGGATAAGTATACCCAAAATCATGCCCTATGTTTTTGTCATACCAGCTAATATGGCTGCGATAAATTCTAAACTCCATAAATAAAGCAGACGTTTACGTTATCAGGATATATCATAATTCAATCCACAAAATTTATCACGATGCAAGATCAAGGTCAACAACGAAAATCAGAAATTAAATTCAACAACGAATTTAAGGAAGAGCAAATGGAAATAAGTGAAAACAAATTTCTAGGTAAAATTAGAGTGAGATCCTCAGGGGTCATCCCAAGGGTACTATCCTGGTCAAAATTGTAACCCACAGAATTTGAAGCAAGATAGAAAATATAGTAAACGGTCCTATGCTGTGATGAGTTTTCCTATGTTACAATCCTAGATATCCTCTAGGTGTTCTAAATGTTATTCCTAGTGTTATCAAGTTATCCTAGATCCTAATTGCAGGCATGCTTGGTACAATAACGTAACCAAACAACTTAAGTTTGGACCTGCATGGGCTGCCACTAAAAATATGTCAAGACCTGTTACTCAAATTGTTGGGCCGGACCGAGCCATGTCCAGCCTACGCTTGATTAAAGCGTAGTAAGCTGTTCTAAGAATAGACAATAAAGGATCTAAGCTGCTAACAGTTCTAAAATCATATTTAAGATTCATCACAACACAGCATCTATAAGCGAAGGTAAAGTAAGCACAGACTAAATAATACACTTCCAAAGTATCTAACTGGAGACAAAGTCCAGTATCCAAATATAAGTACAGACCAAAGTCTCAATCTCAAAAATACATGAAAGAAATATCTAAGCAAGGTTCCCCGCTGGGGCCTCTACTGGGGCTAAGGCCAGGTCCTCAAAATCAGTGCCATAATATGAATCACATTCCTTCTCGAAAAGTGAACCAACAACGTTATCTTGTCAGTACGGGAGCAAGTACAACCTCTACAACTAAAGTACTGAATATATAATGAAAGATATGTACAACAAGAAATATGGTGTGATAAGTCTATAAAACAGGAAATACTGAAAACATGGCCTCATGGTACAACTGGGATCACAGTATCATAGTAGCATAGGAAACATGGCATATCTTGATTTATTCAGTTTTAGATACATTTCATCATGGCAATACATATTCATTTTAAAGTTTAAAACTGTAGTAGGTGAGTGATCATTCAATAGGTAAAATAGGATGTATAGTGGTATATATCAATTTTTTGAAGCGTACATACGTACCCTTAACGGCATCGGTGTATGTCTATACACAAATGCGGGATCAGACATACGGCAAAGGTACATATAGAAAGTAACAGTGCTCGATAAATACATACGGAGAAGGGGGGCATGATCACGTACTCTACTAACAATTTCCCCTTAATCTATTTTATTAACATGTGAGTGATATGAGAACAGTATAAAACATATGAAAGATACTGGGAGCAGTATAGGTACGACAGGTACTGGAAGCAGTATAAAACATGTGAATACTCAGAACAGTATAAAGTATAGTGAAACATGTACTGAGAACCAGTAAGAAGCATGTGAAGATATAAGAACTGTTCTAAGCATGGCAGGTACTGTAAGTAATACAACATGTGAAGATTTAACTTGATACCTCAAGGATCAGTATTTTAACAGGGTTAATACATATTCTAGCATTAAAAAATAGTAAATGAGTTTGCAGATGTACTTGCCTCGAGTAAAGCAAGAACACTAGTACGAAGATATAGATGTCCGGTGTCCTGTCAATAATGATATACAAACTCAGTTCTAAGCTATGTTCAATAATACCCTAGTGGTGAGACACGACTCCTAACTTGACACTAACTAAGTGGGGACCTAGCATAAAAGTCTAATGTGGAGTGACACTATACCCAAACTAATTTTCTAGGGCCTTTACACTAGTGTAGGGTGATGTCCAATACGACTATAACTCAAAACAACACAAAACATTGCAAGTTGTAACTATTCAATAAATAAATCAGACTGTACTCCATGTTCTAACAATTTTTGAGATAGACAGCTCAATTATTCATAAAATAAACTACCAAAATAATCTTTGTTAATTATAGAAATTTATACTAATCTTTCGAAAATTTATAAACCCTCATAAATATTTATTAAAAATCAGCAAACACATATATCCTGAAAATGAGTTCTGTTTTCCTATTTTTATAAAATACCAAAATTACTTATTAAATGCTAGAAAAATTATAGTAAATTAGCTAAATTAACATATTATTTAAATACAATTTTTTTCAGATTTTTACAGCAATTAAAATATATATAAAAATTCAAAAACAGAAAGTAACAATTTCTGGAAAAATAATTAATTACAAATCAAGGAGGATACATAAACAAAATCTACAGATGTTGTCGGATGATAAAATAAATATCACCAACATGTCCAGAACGGTCAAATTAGCTAGGATAGCCTACCCATAAGTCCAATTTGGATACAGGGGCAAAACGTTAATTTCTGGTCAAAATGATGTCCACTGTTGGACACACTTTGCACCGAAAAACGTGTCAGAATAGAAGTCTACAAAATCTAGCAAATTATATGTCCACAAATCCAGAATGATGATACGAACCCAACGGTATGTCTGAAATAGGATTCCGATGTGCCGATCTCAAAATAACACGTTGACGCGGACATTTGGAATCCGATTTGCACCGAAATACGTGCTGGAGCAAATGCCTTCGAAACTCAGCAAATTATATGTCAACAAGTCCAGAATGATGAGACGAACTCAATGGTATATTCGAATTGGATTCCGATGAGCCGATCTCAAAGTGACACATTGACTCGAAAAGTGGGACCCGTTTTGTACCGAAATGCGTGACAGGGCCCACGTTCTCCAAATCAAGCAAACTTTATATGAAAATATGCCAGAACGACGCCACGAGTCTACTGGTGGTGTCAGAAATTGAATTCGAAGTTTCGAGTTCAAAAATGGAATTTAACAAGTGCAAATTAAAGAATTCGGACGGCCAACTTTGGCGTCGAATTCGGACGACCAACTTTCACATAAAGAGAGAGAGTGTATATAGGTCTATGTATAATAATATAAAGAGAGAGAGAGAGAGAGAGAGATATTTTAGTGAGAGAGAGGGGGGAAGTCGGCCAAAGGGGGAGGTTGTTATTGCTGTGAGGTGGAGGGGGGGAGTGTAGGTGTAAAGTGAGAGAGAGAATTATATATATATATATATATATATATATATATATATATATATATATATATATATATATATATATATATATATATATAAAAGAAATGAGATATTTGAGATATTTAATAAAATAGAGAGAGAAAGAGATTTTTCAAATAGTAGAAATAGAAAAATTATGTGGGGTATTTAGGCAGTCATAAAATAACAATATGGAGCTTGGGCTCGGGTCCGGGCGAGCCGGGTCGGGTCAAAATCGGACAGAAGGCAATAATTGAATTAAATATGTATTTATGATAATGGAAAAATAAATAATATGCGGGGACTCCAATAAATGGGATACAAGCGTCATATGGGTAGTAGGCTTTATGTGGGCTACGTCCATACTTCGGGTCGACTAGGTTGGATCGATGTCGGGTCCCGAAATTAAATTGAAAAATAAATCAGGTTTTATGGTAGAAAATTAATTGGCCTAAATTGATCCAAAAATTGTGTGAAGAAAATGAAGCACAAAATGAAGTATCTGGGTGGGACACGAAGGTCATGGGTGAAGAGCGTCTCGAGTAGATCATTCATGAGGAGTTGGTTCTGAGAAAACGATTGGTTTGGTGCTCCTAAATTAAAAGACACGGTAACGTGCAAACGATGATCAAAGATAAAGTGGGAATAATTATTCAATGATTAATTGGTCTAAGTTGACCCGAAGTTGCACGATACGAAAAGAGTACAAGGGAACGAATTCAAGTGGGACATGATATATCAAAACAAAGATAATCTTGTCTACTACAAAACTCGTAAAGAGAGTTTACAGAGATTGGCATCCCTGACGCTCCAGAAGTCAAAGTCACGAAAATGAACATTATTGATCAAAACAATTAAATAATATAATATTTATCAAAATAATTCTTTCAGAAAATTTAAAGTAAACACTGAAATTCAGGGGGCTTACAGTTTGGCTACAACCAGCTCCTTTTGGGAAATGCTAGCCCACATTGGAGTCAATAGGTAGCTTGATTGATGGGGCGCATGCTTGGATGTATTACAATGCCGGTTGCACGGGGGCAATCTTCACCCTGCCCTCGGATAAGCCGGAGACCCATTTGTGCTACGCTGCTCCCAAATTTTATGTTCAGATCAATACTTTTTATCCTCGGTATGTGTGAAACCCAGTTTTGAAATGTGTAATATTATTATTATTATTATAATTATTATTTATGAGCTTGGAAATTAATTTCAAAATTTACAACGGTTTTTGATTGCTGACCTGACCCGAGCCCGGACCCAATTTCCGAAACCTAGACCCGGTCCTAACCCTATTCTTTGAAATCTGATTTGTTTAAAAAATATATATAATTCTAATTCTTTTGGATCTGGTCCAAGTTGGACCAGATCTCTTCCCCACCCCACGTTCTTCTTCCACTCCCCTTACTTTCCTCCCCCATGATTACTCACAGCCATAACCCACCTCTCACTTTTCCTCCAGAAGAGAACCCACACCATCCCACCATCACCACTATAACAATCACTCCTCTCCCTAAACCCACCACCTCTTCACTCTTCTCTCTCCCTCTCACTCCAGAGCAAACCCTTCCCCTCCGCCAACTCTCTCGGCCACTCGCCCGACACCTCCGCCCCTAACCGCGCCTCGCCGCGTCCGCCGGACCCCGATCCGGCCGCCAGCGACCCCCGGCCGCTCCCAGCGACGCTGAACCCAGCGCCTCCCCGGTCCCGACCGTGCACTAGCTCCTGTGCCCCGCGCGCTGTCCTCCCCGGCGTCCCGTGCTCGACCAGCATCCCCGGCGCACCCCGGGACCGTGTTCGCTGTTCTGGACAGCCCCTGTCCAGCGCTCTTCGCGGGATTTCGAGTCCGTTCTGTGGATTTGCGCGTCCCGAGTCCGAGGCAACCCTTCGGATTCCGTCATTTTGGGTAATCCCTGGTTAATCGTAGTAGTTCGTCCCTCCCCGTGTCAATGATGAAATGGTCCACAAATTTTCCTTCGGGAAATTCGATTTTTGGGTTAACGTCGTTTTCGGGATTTTTTGAGAAACCTTCGGAAAGCTTCTGTTAGTTGGTTTTAATTTTTTTTTCCGAAACTTTCGGAAATAATTTCTGGATATTTTGGGTTTCGGATCGTTCCGATTAGTGCTGTGATGTTTTGGTTTGGTTTCGGATTCCCGAATTCGTTTCGGGTCGTTCCGAATTAATATTGGGAATGTTTGTGGTTATTATATATATATATATTTTGGGATTCCCTAGTTTGGATTTGCAGGAAAATATTGGCACACTTTCCCAATTTTTGGGTTGACCAAAAATAGAGGAAATGCTGCCGGATTTTCTATAAAATTTAATTATATTTTTAAAAGAATGATTTTAAAATGGATTTCGGAAAATACTAGTATTTTGGATTTTTGGGCGACGACCATATCGGTCAATGGGCCCTGGCTAAGTGCAAACGAAACCGGCTTCGCCCGGACGTTGAGGCATTAGCCAATATGACGATTGGACCATATCTGAGACTCATTAAATTTAAATTATTTTTTATTATCTAATTTATTCATACTTAAATTGTAGGAAGATTTTAGAACTAACAACCGTTTTGTCTTATTTCAATTTATGTAAATAAATTGTAACGGGCATAAGCCCAGCTGGTTGTTGGCTCTGTGACCTGTGATTTAGTAGCGTAGGTTTTCTGTTGTTTTTCTGGTTTTGCGAGTTCTTTTAACGTACGCGTAAATCTAATAGATAATTATTTTCATATAGAAAATTAATAAAGTTTTCTCACATAAAATTTTACAAGTTTTAATATTTAACAATGATCATGTTTTTCTCGTTAAAATAAGAAATTTAGTTTTATATGTATAATTATGAAAATACAAAGTTTTAATAAAATTAATTTGGTAACTACGAGATTTTCCAAAATACAAGCTTAAACGATCTTTTCCTCGTTATTAATTACAACGCACCGATAAACGCGTTTTGGTTCGTATTTAATAATAAAGATTAAAAATTGATTAGGACACAATTAGAGATTTCAACTAGCATAGTTAGCTTGGTAACCTTGGATTCTGAATTAATTTCTCGAATGTAGGAATTCGAGGACGATCCTAATTTCCATCTCGAAGTCTTCAATCTTTCCAGTCCAGTCCAAATTGAGGCAAGTACAGTTTGTGTTAGTTTACAGTTATTTTAATAATCGCTTTACTGCAAGTTTAAACCACGATGCAACACGAAACTCTCTCTGAGAGCACTGACTGATGACTGTTGGGTACTGGGGGAATAGTGTAACCCCTGTTTCTCAAATTTTTTTATATTTTATTTTATTGTATTTGAAACTAATTTATTTTTGAAACTTTGTAAAAGATATTTACTATTTTTTCTGCATTTCAAAATGTAGTTTGTAATTAACGGTTTGAAAGTACTTTTTAGTTTTAATAAATATTCGTTCTTGAAATTTTATTATTGAAATTATAAAGTTATTTATTATTATGTTTGGATTTTCAAAAAAAATAAATATCGGTTTCGAAAATAGTTTGAAAATCATGATTATTTTTGGAGCAATAAAAAGATTTAGTAACTTATTTTGAATAAGATTTAGATTTATAAAATATATTTTACCTTATTTGATAACATCAAACATTATTTAAATACTTATGGTGACTAATTGTGGCATTAAGAATTATCTAATCTATATTTGAAATATTATTTGATTGAACGATTTATCTATTATATGATTTAAATTGCTATGATAAACATTAAATTTATCTTAAAGTTATTTGTGAATTTGATTTGGATTTAGATTTGGATTTGAATTCATATGATTTTGATTTAAATAATTTATTTGATTTAAATTTAAGGAGAGACTTGTCCATTAGAAATTCTAATCCTGTTTGAATCATATCTAGTATTATATAGATTATTTCTTGTTTGAACTAATCATATTCCTATCCAAATTAGTTGGTAATCCTAATCATATCTTTATTGATTGAGTTCTAATCATATCCTAATTCACTAATTGCTTTCCATTATCTATATATCGAACCTATAAAATAAATTCATCTCTCATACCTTCTTTTCCAAAATTTCTCTCTTTTTTCGTCATAATTATCCCAAATTCGTCATAAATTCAGCCTTCCTTTTCAAATGTTTTACCAACTTCGAAGGGCCATAACTTCCAACTCCGGACTCCGTTTGACCTCCAGTTTTTTTTGTTGAAACCGTCTCGAGGTATATTTTCTGAATATAAAATTTATTTTTAAATAATTTTAACCTAGTTTTCTAGAAAATTCGTGGAGTGTCAGTTGTCTGAAATTTGGTACATTTCGGTGTTTTTGAGATTTCGGGAGAACCAGGAATCGAAATCACGATCCGTTTAAGTTTCGGAACGCTGATGAAAAAGTACACATCATATATTTTTCTCAACAATTTTCCAAAATATTTTATTTTTTGTTTTTTTTTAGAGGTCCGTCTCATCATCTAAAATCATCTTGCGTAGCTTTAACTTCTGAGACTATTTCTGTGTCGACATGACAATATCGTGCCAGTCAGCTTCAAAACAAACCGAGGCAAGTATCATTATGACCTATATTTCTTTATTTTTTACTGCATGTATCTTCGTGTCGTCTTTTCACTATTATTCCCTTATGGTTCATGATTGTCATTGTTTATGATTACTATTGCACGAGAGTTAGAATCGGTTGGATATACATACATGTTCATGCCTTACTCATTGTTTTCTATTGTTTACAGTTTATCGTATTGCTAATGTTTATCGTAGTGGACATATATTGTGAGTGAGTCGGGCGGGGGAAAATACAACAAGTAAGCATGTGGTCAACGAATTGAATACAGATCCCCTATACATTGATTGCATAATATCAGTCATGCACCACACGTATGACTGACGGATATCCCAAGCCGTCTATATGCTGAAAGTTGGTATTCTAAAACACACAGTACACGTGACTTAATCATTGTTGCTCTATTGTCTATTGTTCTTCTTTCGTCGAGTCTACCTTCTTATTGTCATCATATCTTAGTGGTATGTCAAGTCTACCTTCATGTTGTTATCATGTCTCAAAGGTACTTTCTTATCATACAATGTCATGCCTATACTTATCTTCAGTTAAATTCCTTTTATCATTCCTTCATGCTTGTATAATATATTGTGTAATGTTGTTATGGTGATCTTGTTCCAATCCTGACTGGATAATCATTTTTTAGTTGACAGATTCTTGATGACTATTCTCGATGACTTCTCTCTTGCTTTGGGTTCCTTCGGGTGGAGTTAGAGCTATATTGGAGGCCAACCGTAGATTCTAGCTAAGAGTAGTCACATGTAGCGGGTTTGTATCTGTATACAAATTTGAATGTATCATTGGAATTGTAATTTAAATAATTAGTGAATGAGCAAGATAATATAATTTTGTTATATTTGAGATTTATATTGGCTCCAGACAGCGTACTACCGCCGATGCTGCGGCGTAGGCTGTACTTGTCCACGTACTCGTATCCCGAAAAACGGGAACGGGTCGTGACAAATAGAGTAATGTTCATGACCACATCCAACTGTTAACTTAGAACTGTATTAGCTTACCCCTCTCACACGGGGATAAGCCATATCGTATCAATAGGATACTACTGTAACAACCCAAGCCGGTCATATTCATTGCCTATTCAAATCACACTGTTTTACTGCTAGAAAACTGTTTAAAAGTGCATGATTCTATTATTTATTTTAACTGTTTAAATTAGCATGAATTGTACTTTGCTCCCTCCTGACTGGAGATACATTTTAAGGGATATTGAGGATGCTGAGCTATTAATCAGCAGCTACTACGACCCTGTTCTGTACCCCGTAGTGCTGCCAGAGTCCCCTTTGGAGGACGCAGGGACTGAGGCCGATGAGCCAAATGCTTAGATAGATTTTTTTCCCAGTTTTTGTTGTTTCATTGAAAATCTGTTTATTTGAATTCAGTATTTATTTCAGTATTTTTTAAATTCCAGTTGTATTTATTTCAAAATTTAATAAAGTTCAATTCCGAATATTGAGTTGTGACAAATATAGATATTGTTGTTGTGGTTACCTGTTAATGGAACAGCTTACTGCCGTCGTCTCAACAACAGTGCAGGCTGGGCATGATCCGGTTCGACCTAATTATTTGGGATCGGGTCGTAACATATTTTTAGTGGTGGCCCATGCAGGTCCCACACAACAACTTAGAAAAATATACCTAAAAAATTAGATCACTAGAACATTGATTTGTCAAAACATAGGTCCGAATTATATAAATAAATATTTTTGTTTGATTATAGACTGGTAGGACACATTGCTTATGTTTGTACCCTAAAACCTTCCAGATTATGGCCAAAGGAAAGACTACCCGTTCCGGCCCTGCTGATGATGAGGTGTCATCTACTGATCACACCCCATCTCTTCAAGCACGCCGGGATCCACCTCCTTTGCAGCTGACTGACCGTCCCCATACTGTACCAGCATCCCGTCCCGTTTACGCTACTACAGCAAACGGTGGAACCTGCACTTCTCCGGGCTGAGCCGCAGACCCCTGCGGTAGTGGCCGCACCAGCTGCCCCACCAGTGCCCGTGGATCCCACTGATCTAGTGGGCATGCTACGAGGAGTGCTTGAAGCCCAAAGAGCCCAAGCAGAAGCTCATCGAGAACAAACTGCAGCCCAAGCTGAAGCCCATCGCGAGCAGACCATGATTATGAGAGAAGGCATGGAGAATGCCCTCAATGTGGCTATGGCTGCTCCTCGAGAGAGGAGGAACCACTTCATCGGAGCCACGACCTGCCAAGGTAAGCGTAAATCAGGAGTTAAGTTTTATATCATTAAGGCCATTCTTTTGATTAGAGGCATATTATTACATGAAGGTTGGAGATATAGAGAGCTTTAAGAAGCAAGGCCCTCGACCTTTCAAAGGAACCGAGGGTATCATCTACACCGATGAATGGCTAGACAGCATGGAGCGTCTCTTGAGCGTCGCTCGACTCCCAGAGGACCTCAAGACCGAAGCAGTAGGACTCTAGCTACAAGACGTGGCGAGCACCTGGTATCGGAATGAACCCCGATTCCAGGACAAGCAGCTCGACTGGGACACCTTCAAGAGGCTGTTCCACAGAAGTTCTTCCCAACATCAGAGATGCGGGAGATGGAAAAAATTCCAGGACCTGAAGCAAGGAAACATGACGGTCAGCGAATATGCAGCAGAGTTCGGCCGACTTAGCCGCTTTGCCCAGAACCTGGTTGCTGACCCCAAGGATACTGAACGATTTAGGTATGGATTAAGAGAAGAGATTCGTACCCCTGTGATCGCAGGTGGTGCCAAGACTTATGAGAGGATCCTGATACGAGCTCAGGATGTAGAGAAGAGCCAGCCTTCTCGATCCAAAGGGAGTATCCTAGAACTATCAACTTCCAGGGTAGCCAGAAGAGGCCCAACAGCAACAACAACAGGCCTTCGCACCACCAGCAGCAGCACCATCAGGCAAGGACTAATGACAAGTCGCCTCAGAGGCAGATCCCTGTCTGCGATTATTACAAGAGGCCAGGACACCAGTCGAACATATGTAGGAAGAGGCTAGGACACTGTCTATTCTGTGGGTCTACCACCCACCAAGTGAAGGGCTGTCCCTCGTCAGTTCACCGAACCGAAGCAACTCAGCAAAGAGCTCCCCTACCCACTCAGCAACAACGGTTTGGACAACACCAGCAGAAGACCGGGCGAGCTTTTGCCCTAGCAGCTGATGAGCAGGAACCAGAGCAGGAACCTACCGCTGATGTCATCACAGGTTCCATTTATGTGTTTTCACATCCTGCTCTAGCATTATTTGATTCGGGTGCATCACATAGTTTCATATCATCAGAGTTTATTTCTACACACCACCTAGATACGGGACTTAGTAAGGTGATTAGTAGAGTTATGACTGTTGTGGACCCATACCCATCACCGAGGCTTGTAACTGTCCCATCACTATCTCAGGCCATCAATTCTTAACACCCTTACTTGTGATGCCCCTGCCCAACTATGATGTAGTCCTAGGGATGGACTGGTTAAGTGAGCAGCATGCGCTGATAGATTGTCACCGAGGATGTGTAATCTTCAGTCCACCAGGAGAACCGAAGTTTGAAATCCCCCGAGCTCCGGAAGACATGAAGAGTGTTACCTACTCCTCAATCACCGAAGAACCCAGGCCTCCTCACCCTATCATAGCGGAATTCATGGACGTCTTTCCAGATAGTCTTCCAGGATTGTCGCTGGATCGAGATGTAGAATTCACCATCGATCTAGTACCCGGCTCTTCCCCTATTTCTCGGAGATGCTACAGAGTCAACCCCAAGGAGGCAAAGGAGATGAAGGATCAGATTGACGAGATGAAGGCGCAAGGATTTATCAGAGACGGGGCTTCACCCTGGAAAGCACCAGTTTTGTTCGTACCTAAGAAGGATGGAACCGTGTGGATGTGCATTGACTACCGGGCGCTGAACAACATCACTATCAAGAACAAGTACCCTCTTTCCCGGATCGACGACTGTTTGATCAACTGAGTGGAGCCAAGGTATTTTCGAAGACAGATCTCAGATCAGGCTACCATCAAATCAAGGTCAGGAAGGAGGACATTCCCAAGACGGCGTTCAACACCAAGTATGGGCAATTTGAATTCTTGGTCATGCCGTTTGGACTGACAAATGCTCCCGCGGTATTCATGAACCTCATGAACAAGGTTTTCCATGACTACCTGGATTAGTTTGTTGTTGTCTTCATCGATGACATGCCGATCTACTCGAAGACTGAAGAAGAGCATGAAGAGCACCTGAGGAAAGTGCTGAGCACCTTGAGGAAGGAGAAGCTCTATGGTAAGCTATCCAAATGCGAATTCTTTTTAGACAAAGTGGAATTTTTGGGCCATGTTGTCACAGGAAATGGAATTTCGGTGGATCCAAAGAAGATAGCTGTTATTGAGAAGTAGACTGCACCAAGCTCAGTTGCAGAGATCAGAAGCTTTTTGGGTTTGGCTGGCTACTACCGGAAGTTTGTGAAGGATTTCTCCAGATTGCTGAACCAATGACGAAGCTTACCAGGAAGAACGAGAAATTCATTTGGTCTGAAGCTTGCCAGTCAGCTTTTGAGGAACTGAAGAAGAGGCTTACAACGGCGCCGATACTTGTGCTACCCGCAGGTACTGGCTTTTTCAATCTATAGTGATGCTTCCGGTAAGGGATTAGGCTGTGTTCTTCAACAACACGAAAGTAATTGCTTACGCATATAAGCAATTACGGACTCATGAGAAGAACTATCCTACACATGATTTGGAGCTTGCAGCAGTAATATTTGCATTGAAGCTATGGAAGCACTACCTTTATGGAGAGAGAGTGGAAATATTTACAGACCACAAAAGTCTGAAATATGTTTTACTCAGAAGGAGCTAAACATGAGACAGAGGCGATGGCTGAGCTGATGAAAGATTTCGACATCAACCTGCAGTATCATCCGGGTAAGGCTAATGTTGTTGCAGATGCACTTAGTCGATACCCGATGGCAATTTTCTTATCCAAGGAGCGTCATTTGCTGGAGGACATGGAGAAGCTTGGATTGGAGATTATACTGCCTGAAGAAGAGATGAAGAACTGGGAAGAGAAGCCATCGTACCAGGAGCTGAATCATCATTTATGCAGTTGTAAGTGCGTTCAAGTCTTATGGACAGAGTCATGGAGGCACAATTCTAAGACGAGACGTTTTGCAAACTCAGAGATCAGGTGCTGGCAGGAACACTTGAAGGATTCTCAATCGCCAGCGACGGAGCACTGAAGAATGGTACGAGGCTGTGCGTACCAACTGGCGAACTGAGGAACGAGCTGATGCAAGAAGCGCACCAGTCGCAGTATTCCATACATCCTGGAGCCAACAAAATGTACCGGGATATGCGTACTATAGTGTGGTGGTACGGAATAAAGAAGGATGTATCCAGGTATATGGCTAGATGTTTAATTTGTCAGCAAGTAAAAGCTAGCAGACAGAGACCAGCAGGATTATTGCAGCCGCTTGACATTCCGGAGTGGAAATGGGAGCACATAACAATGGATTTCATGTCGGGACTGCCTCGATCCCAAGGAGGGAAGGATGCCATTTGGGTTATCGTGGACCGACTAACGAAGTCAGCTCACTTTATCCCCTCCAAGGTTGGTCTATCCACCGAGAAGTTGGCAGCACTGTACATGCGGCACATCTACCGGATTCATGGAGTTTCGGTAAGTATCGTATCTGACAGAGATATTAGATTTACCTCTCACTTTTGGAAGAGTTTACATGACAGCTTGGGAACACAACTGAAGTTCAGTACCGCCTACCATCCCCAGACTGACGGGCAATCAGAGAGAACAATCCAGACGTAGAAGACATGCTAAGATCCTGCATCTTGGAATTTGGAGGGTCTTGGGAAGACCATTTGCACTTGGTAGAGTTCTCTTACAACAACAGCTACCAAGCTAGCATCGGTATGACACCGTTCGAGGCACTCTATGGACGTCATTGCCGCACTTCACTTGCTTGGGACGACGTCGGAGAACGAGTATTACTTGGACCTGAGATGGTGACCGATGCAGCAGAGAAGGTAAGAATGATCCGGGACAAGCTCAGGATTGCCTAGGACAGACAGAAGCATTGGGCCGATAGCAGTCGACGGCCTTTGGAGTTTGAAGAAGGTGACAGTGTGTTTGTGAAGATCTCTCCTACCAGAGGAACAATCCGTTTCGACAGAGCAGGAAAGTTAAGCCCCAGGTATATTGGTCCTTTTGAAGTACTCAACAGGATTGGAGAAGTGGCTTATCGGGTGTCTCTACCCCAAGCCTCGAAGGCGTCCACAACGTCTTCCACGTTTCGCAGCTGAGATGCTACATCCCGGACCCGAGCCACATCATGGACCACTCGGAACTGGAGATTGGACCCAGCCTCACAGTGCCAGAGAGCCAGTGGCAATTTTGGACAAGGGCGAGAAGAGAACCAGGAACTCTGTGACGCCGATAGTCAGAGTCGTGTGGCGGCACAACTCACCAGGCGAGTCGACCTGGGAACGATACCAGATGCGGGAGCAGTACCCGTACTTGTTTGAGACTTAAGGTAACCCCTAACCCTGCCTTTAATTTCGAGGACGAAATTTTCTAAGGAGGAAGATTGTGAAACCCAGTTTTGAAATGTGTAATATTACTATATTATTATATTATTATTATATATTATTATTTGAGCTTGGAAATTAATTTCAAAATTTACAAGGGTTTTTGATTGCTGACCTGACCCGAGCCCGGACCCGATTCCCGAAACCCAGACCCGGTCCTAACCCTATTCTTTGAAATCTGATTTGTTTATATATATATATATATATATATATATATATATATATATTATATATATATATATATATAAAATTTCTAATTCTTTTGGATCTGGTCCAAGTTGGACCAGATCTCTTCTCCACCCCACGTTCTTCTTCCACTCCCCTTACTTTACTCCCCCATGATTGTAGAAGCATGGAATTTCAGAACCAGAAAGTCTATGCGCCAGAACATGCGCCAAAGCTTGGACAAAGTACTTCACAGCAAAGCAATG